>APFE030536758.1:26206-54179 GCA_000404065.3 Pinus taeda
GCCATAGTTTTGAGTTCCTTGAAGATACTTGAAAATTCTCTTTACTGCCTGAAGATGAGTTTCCTTAGGATTTTCCTGAAATCTTCCAACCATTCCTACTACATGCATGATGTCTGGTTGGGTACCTGTTATATAGAGTAGACTTCCAATCATGGATCTATAGGTTGGTTGATGCACTGCTGCTGATTCATCATTTGCACTGAGACTGCATCCTGTGACCATAGGAGTACATACTGGTTTCGAATCTTCCATGCCATACTTCTTCAAGATCTACTTGAGGTACTTGGTTTGAGATAAAAAGATACTGCCTTTATTTTGTTAGATTTGTAAGCCAAGAAAATATGTCAGTTCTCCAAGCAAGGACATTTCGAATTCCTTCTGCATCACCAAGGCAAAGTTTTGACTCATAGCTTCTTCATTGCTGCCAAAGATGATATCATCTACATACACAACAAGTATTAGCAATTTGTTATTTTCAATTTTTATATAAAGATTGCTATCTGCTGATCCTTTTGAAAAAACTTGTTGATGAAGGTATTTGTCCAGACGATAGTACCAAGCCTTTGGAGCCTGTTTGAAACCATAGAGATCTTTCTTTAGTCTGCATACAAGATTTGGATCATTACCAAGGATGAATCCATTAGGTTGCTCAATGTACAATTCTTCTTCTAAGTCTCCATTCAGAAAGGTTGATTTCACGTCCATTTGAAATACTTTGAACTTCTAAAAGCTAGAGAGAGCAAGGAACATCCTGATGGCCTCAAGTCTAGCAACAAGAGCAAAAGTTTCTTCAAAGTCTATTCCTTCTTGTTGTGCATACCCTTTACAAACAAGTCTAGCCTTGTTTCTAATCACTTCCCCATTTTCATTCAACTTGTTTTTGAAAATCCATTTTGTCCCAATGACATTCTTATCTTTTGGTCTAGGAACCAACTCCCAAGTGTTATTCTTTTCGATCTTCTCAAGTTCTTCATCCATTGCTTTGGCCCAGCATTCATCTTTGCATGCCTCTCTTACATTTTTTGGTTTAGTGGAGGAAAGTAATGCCAAATAGCTTGAAGCTTCTGCAATTATTCTTCTTGTTTGTATACCTACCTCTTTCTGCCCCAAAATTTGAGTTTATGGATGATTCTTTTGAACGTATCTGGATGGAGTCTTTTCTTCTAGCCTTATTTGTTCTTTAGGCTCCTCATGGGTTTATTCTTCATAGGTTTCTTCTTCATCATGAATTTGATTTGATGTTGATGGATAGTCCTCGTCATCTTTGAAATCTTCAGATCTTACCTGCCTAGGATTGTTTTCTTCTTCATCAACCACTACATCAATACTTTCAACAATTTTTCCAAGCCTTTTATTATAACACTTGTATGCTTTGTTGTGGGGAGAGTAACCAAGGAGAATTCCTTCATCTGCTCTAGGTTCAAACTTGCCAAGATGTTCGTCAGTATTTTTGATATAACATTTGCTTCCAAAAATTTTGAAATATTTTACCGAAGGAGTCTCACCATACCAGAGCTCATGAGGGGTTTGAGTGTTGTATACCCGGACATTTGTTTTGTTGAGAATAACAACTGCAGAAAATGTAGCTTCACCCCAGAAAGTTGCGAGAGTTCCAGACTCATCAAGCATGGCACGAGCCATTTGTTGAACCATTCTATTCATCCTTTCCACTACTCCATTTTGCTGAGGAGTCCTGGCTGTAGAGAATTCCCTTCTTATTCCATGTTCTTCACAAAAATCGAAAAATTCATTTGAGGTAAACTCCCCACCTCTATCAGACCTGAGGCATTTAATTTTGTGGTCTGATTCGTTTTCAACCAAATCTTTGAAGGATTTGAATTTTTCGAAGGTTTCATCTTTGTGCTTCATAAGTCCTATCCAAACCATCCTTGAATAGTCGTCAATGAATAATATAAAGTATTCTTCTCCCCAAGGCAACCTTTTCCTAGATGGACCACATACATCAGTATGGACAAGTTCAAGTGGCCTACTAGCTAATCCTTCCTTCTCAGGGAAGTTAGTTATGGTTTTCTTACCAAACTGACATGATTTGCATATTGTATTGTCTGGAATTCTGATGTCTAGAAGACCACGAACTGCCTGGTATTTGCATGCTTTCCTTATTTGTGAGAAACTTAGATGCCCCAACCTCCGGTGCCATAGCCAGTGTTCATCATTCTTGCTCAGATAGCATTGTTGTTGTCCTTCTTTGAATATGTATAAATTATTTGGATTTCTCATGCCTTTGATCATTGCTTCTCCTGTATCAAGATCACGAACACTACATCCATTTGATCGAAATATTACCTCTGTTCCTTGATCGCATATCTGACTGACACTCAATAGATTATGCTTTAAGCCATCAACATACATAACATTTCCTACTTTGACCTTATCCTTTAAAAGAACAGAACCTTTACCTTTTATGAGAGCAGGGGTGTCATTTCCAAATGAGACCTTCTTCTCCTTCTCCAAGCACTATATGACTGAAGTTTTTCTTATCACCTGTCATATGTTTTGAACATCCACTGCCGATGTACCATTGATTTCCCTGCCTTCTGCATATAAGGCTATACCAATCTTTCTGGTTGTGGTTCCTTTCATTCTCCATGTTTTGATATTTGAGGCTTGCTCCTTCTGAATTGTTTGCGAAACTGCTCATGCATTCAGAATCTTTATGACAAAAATTATTACAATAGAACATTCTATTTCATTTTCAAGAGCAAGAAAAGTTATTGTAGGTCCTTTTCATGAATCCCAGTATACTCTCTGTTTTTGAGTTTCTCTAGTCTTGATAGTTTTGTAGGCAACACACTGAGCTGCTTTGTGTCCAAAGTTGTGACAAGAGAAACATTGGCCATTGAAGAAATTCCTGCGATTATCAACCCTGCGGACCGAATGATTGTAGTTTTCATTCATTCTTGATGCAAATTGAGAATGATTTACCTGTGGTCTGTTGTAGCTTCTGTTTATCCTTGAAGCAGATTGCCCCTGATTTACTTGGTGATCTCTGTTCATTCTTGAAGAAAAATGTCCCTGATTTACTTGGTGATCTCCATTAGGCCTTTGCTCACTCCTCCTTGCTGCATCAAGATGACTTTTGGAGGTGGATGGTTTCTGCACTTGAGTTGCTTCTTCATTATATCCCATACCTGTCTTGATTAGAGGAGAACGCCGCACTTTGATAATCTCATCTAACATTTCAGATCCTTTAACAAATCTAAGATTAAGAGCTTTAGTTTTCTCAATCTCTTTTCTAAGTTCCACAATTTCACATTCTAACTTTTCATGATGTTTTTCACTTTCATCCAGTTGAAATTGCAAAGTATCAATAATAATATTTTTCTCTTCTAAACAAATTTTGAGTTTATAAATCTCTTCATAAAGACCTTCTTCATCTATAGCATCCATAAAATCATCATCTTCAAAAGCCATTAAAATCCTATAAGTTATTACCTCATTCATCTTCATCACCATTTGAGATTCCATACTGTCTTCAATGAGTGTAGTAGCCTTTTCTACTTACGTTATGTTTGCTTGTTCCATCTAATAGGTTCCCTTACCTTTGTCAAGCTTATGAGGACACTTGGCAGCAATAGTTGCCAAAACTCTTCCCACAAGCAAAGCATTTGAAGGGCAACTTTTACCCTTGAATCTTCCAGCACCTCCGTTGAAGGTTCTTGACAAAAATTTGATTCCTTCCCTCTTCTTCTGACATATGTCTTGACTCATAGTAATCTCCTTTACCTGAAGCCTTGAATGCAGCTTCTCTCCTGTCTGATGGTCCTCCTTTCCTCATTTCATAAGCAGTTAGATTTCCGTGTAACTGCGACATGGTAGTTTTCTGTAGATTCTCCTTTTCTTCTATTACAGAAACTTTTGATTCAAACTTAGGAGATAAAGATCTTAGAACCTTTTCAACCACAACAGCCTCTTTTATTTCTTCACCCAAATTTTTCATACAATTAACAATATCATCTATACGAAGGAAATAGTTAGCCACACTTTCATCATTGTACATCCTGAGATTTTCATACTGAATTCTGAGGGTTTGAAGTTCTGCTCGTTTTACCTACTCCTCCTTCAAAGCTCAACACAATCTTGTCCCATATTTCTTTAGCGGTTTTATACTACATGACCTTGATGAATTCTGATTGAGATAGACATCCTAATAGAGTGTTGACGGCCTTTGCATTTGTTTCAAACTGTTTCTTCCCAGCCGGATTTGTAGGAGTTGCTGATGGAAAAGTGTACCCTGTAGCTATGATATCCCAGACTTCTATACCAAGAGATTGAAGATAGGCTGTGACCGTTACCTTCCAATAGACGAAGTTGGTCCCATCAAAAATTGGTGGCCTGATTGATGCTTCTCTCTCGTAGTTTCTCATGATGATAGATCTTCCTTCAAGCGATCAAGCTTCTTCTGAAGGACCTGCTCTGATACCAATTGTTGGAAATAATACTTAGAGGGGGGGTGAATCAGTATTACCTGATAAATTATTTACTTTTTTAAACCCAAAACATATATGTTACTTCAGTTAGATAAACCCACGTATATACGCAACTACAGATAAGGAAACCCGCGTATACTATGCAGATTTATAATTTACTTTATTCTACAGATGTTGATCATTAAGTTATGCACCAGAATCATATAAACAATTGTCGGGAACAATAAAATAGATCAAAAGACAACCACACATAAGAACACAAGATATAAGGTGGAAACCCAATGTGGGTGAAAACCACCTGCTGCAATTCGTCTCTATCTTCTTTTAATTAAAAACTTCTTTTTACAATGATTCTGTACCGGTGCAGTCCTTTACCAGTATGCAGGCTGCTACCTGCAGAGAGCTAGAACCCTCTCTCATTTTCCAGCTTCTCCTGGAAGGGAGCTACAACCCCCTTAGTTCTTGTACTAGTTGAGATACTAGTTTGCAGGCTGCTACCTGCAGAAGGCTACAACCTTCTCTTTCTTCCAGGGACCACGTTTCATAAATTTTCAGACTGGATCCACAAATAACATCAATCAAATGTCAAGAACTTCGGCATCAACCAATCACCATTTCACCAGTCAAGATTGAATCAAAATAAACACTTCTCTGTCAACTATACCCAGATCACAGTAACTGTAATCACACCTCAAATTCTAAACCCAGATCACTGCAATAATCAACAGAAGCAGCTAGAACATAAATTATGAGATGTACGCTACTTTAATATTCAAAAACTCGCGTGTATACGCTTCTGTATTAAGATCAACCTGCGTATACGCACTTCCGCCTTCCAGAACCTGCGTGTATACGCACCTGTGCTTCACTGAACCTGCATACAGATCTATAAAGGTAATTTACCCCTTCAAATGTTCAGATATTAGTTTATCGAGATTATCAGATTTATAGATCAAGCAAGTGCCACATAGAACATATCAAAATCATACAAATATATTATCATTCAAGCCTTAAGATTTTGACCCATCAAAAGAACTTATCCTTCTCCTTGCGCTCAGGTTCCTTCTTACTTCAGATCCAGATCTGCACCATAACCCAATCACTATATTCCAGATCTAGCACTTTTTCAGATATTCAATAATTCAGATGATCCCTTGTCAAATGATCTCCTTCCTCTTTTATAGTCTTAGGCCTTTCACAATACCACGGTCCAAAACCATAACAATTCAATACCATGGACCCAATACTTGGGATCGACACTTATGACGAGATACCATGGCCCAAAACCATAGGTTCAAATACCAAGGACTAAATACCATGGACCATAAATAAGTTTTCCCACATGTACGCGCTTTTCCTTACATGAAAGTGCGTGTATACGCATACGCGCCTTGAGAACATCCAACCCGCATATATATGCGGCTTCGTCAAAGTGAACCTGCATATATGTCGTTTTCTTCTTTCTAAGTGCCTGAACTGTGATCTGTCACCAGAGTGAGTTGCCATCAAGGACAACACCTATGCCATAGTACCAAAACTGGCAAACATGTGCCAGAATGCCAACACCACCAAACCCTGGAAATGTCACCTTCCCTGTTAGCTTTTGATTATCCCAAATTTGATTATGTTGTCCTCCTTTGGAAGTCCCTACTCTGTGCCAATACTTCTCCTTCAGATGGCAATAGTCTACAAAAGTAAGTATCCTCCCAACTCTAAGATCAAATTCCTCATACTCATCAGTGCCATCTATGAATGATATGATCACCTCAGTGAATGCATCAACTCCTCTATCTTACTTTGTTTCCTTAGTGAAGCGAGGCATAGTCAGTCTAGGAGTCTGTCCATATGTGTGATTTGTGCATGGAGGTACATGGCTCCCTTCTCCTATTGCATAACCTCCTTCTCCTTCAGTGTTTCCTCCTCCAACACCATGAGTTCCTCCTTATACATTCTGCATATGTAGTGCTAAAATATGCCTTGTCATCTCCATCATTTTCTTATTTTCTCGGGCTAACTCCTCCAGTAGTGGGTCACACCCACCTTGTCTAGGATTCTCATCACCATTGTCCCCCATCTAGTCTCTAGAGTTTTTGAACTCTATATCAGAAAGATGCTAAGGCTTGTCTTCTCTACCATGAACCCTTCCTCCACCTTTGAATTTTCCTCTAGGACGACGAACAAATCCACCAAACGGTTCAGTCATTAGATACTCTCAATCCCACAGCTAGCCAAGAACATGCTCTGATACCACTGTAATATTCTAGCTAGAGAAATACAATGAAATTGTTGAAAATGCAACATGAAAATCCCGATTTAATTTTGTTCTTGAATTAAATTAGGAATAAAATTGTAATTTCACATCACAAGACAACTTGTACAAGTCAACTAAGTTAATTTGATTTAGTTGGCTCAGTTAATTCAAGTTGAGGGCCTAACTAGAATCATGTAGAGTGTCTCCTACATTATAGGAGCTCTGTTTGAGTTTATTTTGAGTTGTAATTAATTAATTCAGTTTAACTGAGTTAAAGTTAGTTAAACTAGTTCCCACTGATTGAGGAACTAGTAGGAGGTAAGACAGTGGGGTGTTGCTTCATAACCAGTTAACTGATGATTCACTCATAAATAACCCATGCATGTGAGATATGAGAGTTACCCAGTTGAGATTGGAGTTCAAGGGTAGTGTACTATTAGTTGTATAAACATCCTAATTGTACAAGTGGTACATGCAGTCAGAGGAAGGGCTATGAGGATTGTGTAATTCATATTGAGGAATTTCCCTAATTAATAGGGGGCTAATTCCCAAGGAAACAACATAAGGAAATACGAACTTGGGCAAGCAAGAAATTAGTTAGGTATTGACCTAGGCTTGTCTAGGAATCTGTGAGATAGATAGAGGTAGTGCAGAGGTTGCTTGGGCTTGATAAAAGCATCGTAATCTTCTCATATTTTCTTACTACTGCAATATATAGATAGAAAGGTTCTTTTAGTTGTGGATTTCCCTAGGAAATCATTGTGTAAAATGTTTATTGAATTCTTTATCTTGTATGCTTCGTGATTTCACGGTCGTTCAATTGTTTTCGCTGATGAGTAGAGTAGATTCAAGTATTTTGTTTTATCATATTACATAAGTAGTTTGAATCTACAAGGAATTTCTACATGGTATCAGAGAATAAATCACTCTAGAAGAGGAGAATATGAGTTTGTCTTTTGCAAGTGAAATTGAATCCGCAGTATCATTTTTCAGACTCAGCGGGATGTCATTCTGCAGATTGAGACTTGAATATGCCCTTGAGGGTAGTTCTAACTATATTTCTTAGAAGGATGGGATGGAGGAAGTGTTGGAAGACAACGGGTTGAAGGAATTCATAGACAAAGATATTCCTAAGCCTCCAACGACTGATGCTCAAGATATGGAAGAGTGGAGGAAATGTGTTCTAGAGGTGAGAAGGGTCATACTAGAAGGAGTTCGAGATCATATTGTCTCAAATCTCCACGGAAAGGAGACTCCATATGCAATGTGGAAGGCCTTCATAGTCCTGTTTCAGATCAACAATGGCCACAAGAGGTTGGTGCTAAAGAACAAGCTTAGAAAAATCAAGATAGAGAAGGGAAACACAATACCAAAGTACTTGACCAAGGTCACTCAATGTCGGGATGAGAATGGAAGTGTTGGTGTTACAGTTGCTGAAGATAATTTGGTTAGCCTAACACTTCTAGGCCTTCCCAAGTGATGGCACAACTACCAGGATTCGTTAAATGGGAGGAAGAAGCTAACAGAGTGGAAGCATTTGCGGTCTAACTTGGTGCAAGAGGAGATTCAATGGAACACCAAAGATGGATCCCCATCCAAGCATGATGAAGAGGATAATTGTGCCTTGGATGGAAAGGCACAAAAAGGGAAAGGGAATTCATCCCATTCCAAATCAGATTCTAGTCAGGCAGACAAGAAGAAGGACTTGTCAAAGATTAAATGTTTTCACTATCATGAGTTGGGGCACTATGCCACAAAGTTCCCACACAAGAAGGCCAGAAATAATCCCTTAGGAGGAGCGTTAGGTGAAGCTCTTGCTTCACAATTCGAGTTGGATTTCACCCTCATTGCTTGCATGGTGAAATCTGTGATGGGTATTTTATGGTATATGGATAGTGGAGCCTCATTTGATATGGCCGAAAAAAAATAAAAAATAAAAATAAAAAATATACATATATATATTCAGTGACTTGGAGCAGAAGGACCTCCAGATGCACATCAAAATGGGAGATGAGGGAAGGTATAGCGCGACCAACATAGTACTGTTACTTTTTAGAGGGAGTTTGGTTATCCTCTCACATTAAAAGATGTCATGTGTGTTTTGGGTCTAAAGAAGAATTTGGTTTTAGTTGTTATGTTGGAGGAGCATGGCCACAATGTGACATTTAGCAAAGGAAAGGATTTCCTTCGTCACATAGCCTTGGGACAAGTGAAGCAGATCGGGGTTTGGGTGAAGAACCTCTACAATTTGGATGTAGAAGATTGTGCTTCTTTGAGCAAAAAAGTAGAGAAGGTGTAGAGCTGAGACATCGGTGAATTGTGGCATAGAATATTGGGCCACTTGCACCACAGAGCTTTGAAGATCATGCAAAATATTTCTACAAGACTTCCCAAGGGTGCACTAGAGTAGAGAGATACATGCTAACAATGTACACTGGGAAAGTACACCAAAGCCACTTTTCATGATAAGGACAGTTGAGCATAAGCGATCCTTGAAAGAGTTCGCTCAAATGTGTGTGAAACATTCTCGACAACCTCCACTACCAAGCACAAGTATTATATAATATTTGTAGGTGATTTCTCACGTAAGTGCTATATTTTCTTCATGCAGAATAAAGATGATACATTCTCTAAATTTTGTGAATTTAAATCACTTGTTGAGAAAGACACTAGTAGGAAAGTGAAGGATCTTATGAGTGATAATAGTGGAGAACATGTGTCGAATGAATTTAAGAACTTATGTGCATTAGAATGAATTCAACGGGAGTTAATATCACCCTATAACCCACAAAAAAATGGGATGGCTGAACGGAAGAAAATAAGTATTTTGCGAGTTTCACGAGTGATGTTGCATGATCAGGGCCTACCATTTCCCTTGTGGGTTGAAGCATGCAACACAACTATATATGTGTAGAACAAGAGTCCTCACCGGATTCTTGGGATGAGTACACCAGAAGAATCTTTTTTTAGGTAAGAAACTAGATGTGGCACACTTCAGGATATTTGGTTCATCAGTTTATAGTCATGTCACCAAGAATGCAAGGAAAAGGCTAGCACTCATAGCTAAGTTAACATATAATCCCAACAACTATGAGAAAATACAATTCAAACCAAGTCAAAGGAGAGAGAAAAGTCAGACTTCTGCTCACTGGTCAAGTCCGGTTAAAGAGCCCAATTTTTAGGCTTTCTGCTCTTGGTCAACTATGGTCAAAGGGGGCTGAAATCTTGTCTTGATGCTCCTCATAAATTTTGGACAAACTGTAGAATTTGACATTCGGTAAAATTTTAGTCAATTCCCAAATTCCTGCTCCAGAATTTAGTCAAAAAATAGTCAAATATCCCAAGAATATTTGGATTTCTTCCCTCGTCAAATATTTGGTCAAACAACAATAAAAATTTCAGAGTCAATGTTTTTCAAATAGGTAGAAGACTTGGTCAAAGTCACTGGTCAAATTATCCTTCTTCTCCTTTGCACGTGTGACCAAAATACTTCTTTAACAATTCCAAATTGATTGTGTCATGATGATGCCAAATGAGGAGGTCAAATATCTCAATATATATGTGGTTGATGAAGTGGAATAAACTCAAGGGTCACACCCCTTCATGTTGTGGGGCCGACCTATCTGTCATCGAGCCTACATGAACCATATACTAAAAAAATAATTTTCTTTTGACTTGTTGACTTTAAATATTGACCACAACTACATATTTTCAACACTTTGAATATCCCAAACTTATTAGTTAGGGACACCAATGGTTTATATTTGAACATAACTTATCTCATGTTTCACCTAAAACAAATTTTAGAGGGTTTTTAATTATTTGAATTGTTATTGCATGTTGAGGGTTGCAATTTGCAATGAGGCTCAAGACATGGGCATTATAAGCCCCTCCACATGGCATCTATGAGACAGAAGCGTGTTGGACAAGTAGAGCTAAGCAATTCCTGAGGTGCCTTAGATAATAACAAAGGTCGTAATGGCACTTATTTACATTTTCCCACACTAGGAGATGAGGGTTTGGTATGTAGGGGGAATTGCATGTTCAGGATTCATAGGAGGCCTCACAAGAAAGCCAATCATGTGAGCTAGCAACATTGTTTGAACTGGGAGCTTGTTACTGATAACCTTATTTAAGCATGAAACATGGAAAATTGGGTGTACTCGGGAAGATGCAGGCAACTCCAATTTGTATGCCATAGTACCAATATTTTCCAACACCTTGTAAGGACATAGTACTTGGGTGATAATTTATTATCCTTCTTAGCTTGATTGAGGGACATTTGCTTGTATGGTTGTAGCTGTAAAATTACCTTGTCACCTATATCAAAACTTCTTTCCCTGCGATGTTGATTTTCCTCGATTTTTCTCTAGAAGTGAGGTTATCCTTTAAGAGTTTGAGAACTTGTTGTTGATGCTCGATGTGATCTTCCATTTCCTAAACCTTAGTATTTTCTCTTAAAGATGATGTGATGGATGGTGGATGATATCCATAAAGTGCAATAAATGGAGTCATTTTTGCTGCAAAATGGAAGGAAGTGTTATACCACCATTCAACTAGAGGTAACCACTTGACCCATCGTGTTTGTTTATCATATACAAAGAAATGAAGATATCCTTCCAAACATTTGTTCACTCTCTCAATTTTCCCATCAAATTGAGGATGATAAGATGAGCTATGAGCTAATTGAGTACAAGGGCAAGAAAATAGTTCCGTCCAAAAATTTCCAGTGAAAATGGGATCTCTGTCGCTTACAATAATCTTTGGGTTTCCATGTAGCTTTTGAATTGTTTCCATAAATGCAGTAGCAATGGTACTAGCTTTAAAAGGATGAGATAATGCACAAAAGTGTGCATAATTGGTAAGTCTATCAACAACCACCATGATGACAATATTTCATTCAGACTTGGGTAAACTTGTGATAAAATCCATTTAGACCTCCTCCCAACACTGAATTGGAATGACTAAAGGTTGTAATAGACACACGGGGTCTTACTTGTCTCAAATTTATTTTGTTGGCAAACTAAGCATTCTATGACAAACTTCTGAATACCAGATTTAAGGCCATCCCAAAAAAATTCCTTCTTGACCCTGTGGTAAGTCCTTAAAATCCCTGAGTGCCCTCTTAAGGGGGAGGTTTGTAATTCCAAAAGAATAGTTTGCTTGAGTTGGGAATTCTTACAAAGATATAAGCGATCTTTGTACCATAATGAATCATTTTTAAAGCTAAATGTATCATATGTACTGGGATCTTGCTGCAACTTTTGAATGAGTGTCCATACCTCTTCGTCATTCTTCCATTCATCCCTTGCTTCGATTATCCAATCAGGTTGGATAATAGAAATAGCACAATGAAATGCTTCCACATCCTCATCCTTTATTGAGAGTGATCTGCAACAACATTTTAATTCCTTTTTTTTGTAGATGATTTCAAAGTCCTAACCCAACATCTTTGTGACCCATTTTTGCTACTCTTCTGAAGATAATATTTGATCTAAAAAAATTTAAGACTATAATGATCTATTTTTACCTTGAAGTGTCTTCCCATTAGGTAAGGTATCCATTTCTTTAATGCATGTAGTATTGCCAACATTTCCTTCTGATAAATAGGTTTGTGTAAATACTTTCCTTTGATTGGACGACTTTCAAAAGAAATGGGTCTTCCTTCTTGCATTAAAACAACACCAATTCCATTTCCTAAGGCATCACATTCCACAATAAAGGTTTTTGTGAAGTCTGGCATAGCTAAGACAGGTCCTTGGCACATTGATTCTTTAAGATGTTCAAAGGCCTTAGTTGGTTCTAGTGTCCAAGAAAATGCAAATTTTTTCAGTAATGTTGTTAGAGGTGATTCTATTCTCCCATAATTCTTAACAAACTTGCAATAATACCCTGTCAACCCAAGAAAACCTCGAATATGCTTTATGGTTGTGGGGATTTTTCATTCCTTAATGGCTTTGATTTTGTTAAGGTCTACCTTAACACCCTCATGAGACACAATATGGGCCAAATATTTCACCTCATGTACTCCAAAGAAACACTAGGAGGTTTTTGCATATAATTGTTTTTCCTCCAATAGTTTGGGTACCCTGATAACATGTTGAACATGATCCTTCTGAGACTTGTTGTAGATTACTATATCATCAAAAAATATTAACACAAGTTTTCTAAGGAAGGGTTTGAAAATGGAATTCATCAAACCTTGAAATGTCGAAGGTGCATTAGTAAGGCCAAAAGGTATGACCAAAAATTCATAATGACCCTCATGAGTTTTGAATGATTTTTTCATAATGGCTTTAGTATTCATTCTAATTTGATGATATCTTAGACAAAGATCCATCTTGGTGAAGTAAATTGATCCATGTAATTCATCCAACAATTCATCAATGATTGGAATGGTAAATTTATCTTTAATAGTGAGTTTTTTGAGCTCCCTATAATCTGGACACATACACCATGATCCATACTTCTTGTGCACCAATACTACTGGAGTAGAAAAAGAACTTTGACTAGGTTGAATTATACCAACCTCTTCCATACGTTTATGGTCTGATGTTTGGAGGAACACTTCCTGGAATCAAATGAATAACATGATCATGATAATGAATAGGTGGGAGGAATTTAGGAATCTCAAATACCTTGGAATTATTGTCCAAGACATTTTGGAGATCTGGAGAAATAGATAATTTTGATGTTTGAACCTGTAGTGAACATAATTGTGCAGTTATGCCCCATTATTATTTCTTTAGTAGTGTTTTCATGCAATTAGAGTTGATTATCTTTCTTGGTTTCCCTGCGATACCCATTAATTCAACTTCCTTTCCTTCTCAAAAAAAATTCAAGAGAATTTCTTGAAAATTAAAAGTTATTGTCCCCAAAGATTGTAACCATTGGACTCCTAGTCAACATCAGAACCACCCATTGGAATGGAAAGAATTGGACTATTAAATATATATTCCCCTATGGTTAGGTTTATATTATGGCACTTTCCAGAGCAATTTATATTTCCTCCATTTGAAACCATCACTTGGCACTCTTGTGATGGATATAGGAAGCAATTCAATTCCTTGGCTATCTTACAATGAATACAATTATGGGTACTACCCGAATCAATCAACACTATTACCTTTTTATTCTTGATATATCCTTTTATCTTGAGATTTTGAGGAGTGGTAATTCCTTCCAATGCATTACAAGATATGGTCGGATTCATTTCTTTTTTCTATGGGGTTGGTTCTTGGTGTATATCCTCCTCTTTTGATGTTTCTTGTTCCTTTTATTCCTCCTCTTCACAATTCATGTAGAATAATTTCTTCTCAGCACACGTATTACCTTTAGTGTATTTGTTATCAAAATTGTAACAAAACCCTTTTCTCCTTTTTCCTTGAATTTTTTTGTTGTTAACCTAGTAGATTGTGGAAGGTTAGGAGCAATAACACTTCCGTCTTTATATTTGTGAGTGGTAGACTTCCTTGTATCCATAATTTTTCTTTCAACTTTCTTGCCACCCTGAATGCCTTCTCCAATTAATCAGGTTCCTCCTCTTCACAATCCATGTAGAATAATTTCTTCTCAGCACACATATTACCTTTAGTGTATTTGTTATCACAATTTTAACAAAACCCTTTTCTCCTTTTTCCTCGAATTTTTTTGTTGTTAACCTAGTAGATTGTGGAAGGTTAGGAGCAATAACACTTCCGTCTTTATATTTGTGAGTGGTAGACTTCCTTGTTTCCATAATTTTTCTTTCAACTTTTCTTGCTACCCTAAATGCCTTCTCCAATTAATTAGGTTCCCAAGGATGAACACCATGTTTTATTTTATCCTTTAAATTACCTATGAATACATCAATCCTATGCTCCTCTATAATATCAGTTACCCTTATATTCAATTTTCGGAAGTCGTTAGTGTGCTCTGCCATTGAACCCTTTTGTTTGAGATTTATCAATTGGCTAAAGAAGGTGTTGCTCTTTGTTTCTTCATAATGTGATATCATTTCCTCCGTAAAAATTTACAAAGTGACAAGTGGTTTATGAGAACAAATCCATTGATACCATACAAACTGATTGGGTTCTAAATATAGATATGCAATGCGTACCTTTTTTGTGTGATGCACATCATGGAGATCAGAATATTGCTCCGTCTGTAGTATCCATGTTACTGAATCCTTGCCATCAAACTTCCTCATATCAATATTTGGAATGCGGTGGTTCTTAAAACCAACAGTAAAGTCTCTAAAATCATAATTCATATTCCTTTTTTCCTCATCATGATTTTCATGGATTACCTTGTCACCATCAAGAAGACTTTCTTCTAGCAACTTTGTCAAACCTTCCTTCAAGCCTTCTATCTTGGCATTCATCATTGCTTCCATGTCTGCTTTTAAACCATCATTAAGAACTCTATTGTCCATTTTTATACCATCTCTATTAACATTCATCATGGCTTCCAATAAATTTTTTGTTACTTTTTGTGAGAGTGAAATTTGTTGCACTTGGTCTCATAAATTTGATATATTATGTTGCATTTCTTCCACTTCTTCATGCATCATGGAAGAGCTTTCTAGTTGCTTACTAGGTGTGCCCATTTTTTTTTATTTTTTTTTATTATTTTTTATTTATTTTTTTATTATTTATTTTTTATTTTTTTATTTTTATTTTTATTATTTTTATTATATTATTATTTTTTATTTTATTTTTTATTATTTTTTTATTTTTTATTTTTTTATTATATTATTTTTATTTTTTTTTTTTTTTTATTTTTTTTTTTCGAGTCATTTTGGAATCAAACAATTATATCTATGCTTCACTATGCCCTTTGAATCACTTCAAACTATTTTTTCAAACAAAAGTTATGTAAAATTTTAAAAAAATACATACCTTTTTCTTTCTTTTTAGGAGCTCGATATTGAAACAGTTGTACCTTTGAAATTTTGGATCTCCAACGTCTGCAATTTGAATTTGTGGTATAAATATGGGTCTTTTATACAATCCCACAATTCATACTGAGATTTGATTCTTCAAGAAATATTTATGCTCAAACTCCCACAATGACCTGATTATAGACTGGTTCAATAGAGCGAACTTGTACAGATTGTCACATGTCATTGTTTCAACCTTTAGCCCTGAAAATAATACAAGAAAAACTAAAGTCCACGAAATTTTAGTCATATTTTACTAAATTCAATTCCTATGCTTGGAGAGAAGGTTATGACAATTTTCCCTAGGTCACCTATTTGAGATGAAATTCTAGAGCCTGCAAAAACCCTAACTTCCTTGGTCATATCTTCGAAAATATATCGAAAAAAGATCTGAAATTCATATAAAAAGTTCACCAATATTTTGTCTCCATTTGATTGTAATTTCATCTTGTTAAGCGTCATGGAAAAAACGTTATAGCAAAAATTCCAAGATGACCTATTTGAAGATGCAAAACCATAGAATCCAAAGCTCTGATACCAAATGTTATGCAACCAACTCACAAAATAGAAATAAAGATAGATCAATGACTTAGAAATTAGCCTCTTTGACGGGAAAACCTCCTTTGCATTACGTAAATGAACAATTCATAGATGATACAAATGATAAGATGTCCTTAGTATATAGAAGGGTTCACAATGTGATCAGAGCCTACATAACAATAATAATGTAAGGGCACAACAATAACAACATGTGGGATACATGGGCACAACAATAACAATAGTGAGCTACACTAATAATAACAATAAGGGAATACATTAGTATTATAGGGACCTAACGCACTAGGTTACTCTTCAGAGTGGAAGTTGGAGCCTTTGTTCGAGTCTTTTTCAAAGTAATCTCATTACATATATCTTTTGTTGTGTTAGGCCTATGGGATACTCTATTCATTTGGTTAATTTATGAGTTAGTGAAATTGGCGAAGGGGCCCTCAGTCTTCTGTTGGTGGCCCTCACGGTCATCTCCCCTCTTCTACTCATGTATTTGTGACTAGAAGGCCCATAATTTATATAACCCGATAAAGAGGTGAATGTTGGTGGCTCTCTGGGAATCTAGGGGTGAGAGGAGATGGCATAGGAGGTTTGAGGGCCAACTTGATTGACCCATTTTCTTTGAAGTCTGGTGTCATAGCTATACAAAGCTCTTATTGGGGGCCTGTTTGTTTGTGGTGTGGTGCAGTTTTTTAGTGGTGGCAACTGGGTCTTCTCAGCTCTAGTTAGTCAAGGTGACGAGCATAGTATCCTATGTCGATTCTAGGAGTGCGTGTGGGGTAAATTATGTTTATTTGAAGGTATCACATAACTTGTGCAGGGAGATCAAAATTCTTCTACTCATGGAATGGGGGCATGAAAATTGTTGGAGAGTGGTCAAAGAAGTTGTTATCTGGCAGCATTACTAGGGGTAATAAGGATATCTAAACAACATACATATGTGGTGGCAAAGAGGTATTCCTTAGCATGGTGGGGGGCTCAAGGGGTAGGGTTCAATGCTTCACATTGTTCATCCTTATGAAGAGTGAGATTTGGAGCAACCACATCAGGTTTCCCCTTGGCAGGTGGATTTACCACCCCCATTTGATTCCCTAGAAGCTCAAATCTATCAAGTGAAAGTCATAGTTAATCAATTGGCACGTGATGGACACAACGATAGAAATGATTTCAACAGTTTTTTGAATGACATCAAACATGACCAATGACACATCCTTGATTGGCAAGATTCCTTGTGTAGAAGGTAAAAGAGGCTCCATGACCGAATGGAAAACTTCGAGGGATGTGTGGCACATATGGAATCTCATGTTCACAATGCATTCCAATGCCCCTGCAACGGTGGAAATTATGCTCAATATACAAATAATGTGAATGGGTAATGATGCAAGTGGGTTGTATTATGGTTTCTGCTAAGTTGTTGGCCATAAGGGCCATTAATATATGGTCTCATAGTGTTGTGTTGTTGTTATCGGGGTATTTTTGTTTGTTGTAACAACCATGGTAAAAATTCCATGTAATAAAAGTTAAAAACAATAACCACGATCGATGGGACACTTATTCCAAGTTGAATGTTGGGAAATACATCCTAGGGGGTGTTCATTTGGTTGTTTATGGCTAAGGAAATTGGAAAAGGCAATGGCTAAGGCTTTGGAAAGAAAAATGGCATTTTTGGCACATTTATTTATGAAAATAATGGAAATTAGGAGAAAAGGGAAGTGAAAGATCACAGGTTGCATGTGAGGAGGAAAATGAAAAAAATAGAGAACTCATGCATAAAAAGGCTTGTAAGGATCAGTGGGTAACCTTTTGTTAATTGAGTTTTGGATCTCTCTCATTATTCTCTCTCTCTCTCACTTTTGGAAACTTAGAGTTTTCTTATAGCACTTTGGCATTGGAGCAAGAAAGGCAAAGAAGGCAAGAGGAAGCAAAGATCAAGTAGGGAAAGGCAAGATCAAGCAGCTAAAACAAGCTTCATTACAGGTATAAACTTGCATGTGTATTTTCCTTGCTAGATTTTGCATGCATGGGATTGCATGTGGTTATTTTCTATCATGGCATGGGTTTTTCTAGGTGTGACAACATTTTTCAGCCTAGCGTTGCCATTTCTTGATATCTTTGATGAGATGGGTTCTCTCATACGGTTTATGTGGGATAGCTAGATTGGGTTCGAAGCTGAGTGGGGTGGATCTCTGAATTGACAAACACATGGTCTGAGTGGTCCCTGAACCAAACTGAGGATCACGAAGCCATTGGCCTAATAACCCCTGAACCAGACTGTGGGTTGCGGTAAAGCCAAATTGTGTGCCTCAATCGTCCTAGGAATCCTTGTCGGCGAATGGAGGGATATATGGTAAAGCCAAGAGGTGGATTTTCTCTTTGTTGGGGCCTAGTGATCCCGAGATGGGATGCACGGTAAAGCCTGGAGAGTATGTCTTGATGTAGGGCTTAGTGATCCCTGGATCAGACTATAGATGTATAGTAAAGCCTAAGTGACTAGGAGGCACTCAAATTCCTCATGGTATAGACGGAGAACTCTAGTGGCATCCATGTTTATTGGTGTTTTTGATGTGTTCTATGAGTCCCATATTCATGCTTGGAATATGGCACGAGGGTGATTGGTTGAAAAGAGACTTGGCTCAACCAATATATGTTCAAGTGGAACGTGGTAGTCCCATCTCCGGTCGATTCATTACATTCATTAATGAGAAATCAAATCCCTTGATTTTCATGTGTAAATGTATTGATGTATATGTGGATTTTGACGGTTGATATGTTTATGGTATTTATGTTCCTATTATGTTGTTTATATGTACATTTTATGACAACAACTATGTATGGTTCTCAACATGCTTTTACTTGTATATGAATGGATAATGTGTCTATGAACTAATAGAGGATAATGCATCAATTGACATGAGGGAACAATGGTTCATAGCGATTCTTAGATAAGTATGAGATCCCTACATGTAATTCTATTGTATACACCTGTAGGCTACATGTTTATGATGTATTTGACGGAATGCCTGTCATGGCTAGTAGGGGTATGGTTATGGTCTTGTTCAGTTATTTGTTTTTGCATCATTATTTCCCTGTATTTTTACTAATCCTAAGCTATTACTCCATTTTGGGTAGTGGCCTAGGTTATGGGCCTGAAAAAGTGGCTTAAATCCAGAGGTTGTTGGCACAGAACTAGAAATTTTGGTCCTTGGTTGTTGGAAGGAAAGCCTGTGAGAGAGACTTTAGGTTCCTAGTCACTCCCTTTTCCCATAACATGAGAGCAACTATGGCCTAAGAGTTCCATAATAGTAGTGGGACCCATGGACAGGTTGTCTAAGTGGCTAACTTGTCTCCTGCGGATTTTGTTGATGATGTTGGATGACTGTGTGTGATTTCCATCGATTCCCCTTCCTGAAGGTCACACAGGAGGTTGAATCTGATCATAGTAGCCTCTCGTCTCATGTTTACCTCGGTTTGCATGGTTACTTGGGTGGATGTGGGAGGATGGTGTTACAGAGTGGTATTAGAGCATGGTTCAACTCTTGGACTGGATGGGCAGTGTATGTTGGTCATGAATGCATGTCAATTGCATGTGTGACTCCTATACTTGCATTTCATGTGCTTGTTGCACTAGATTGATGATCGATCATGGTTGTCGTATGGTTGATATGGAGATTTTGATATTGATCTTTCAGAATGTATTTGTCATGAGTTTGTGACTGGTTTCACATGGATTATATGTCACTTACATGTTGATTTTATGTTTGCTACTTACATCCTTGTATGTTAGGTTACATTCTTGACTATTTGATTACATGTATCAGTCTTGTAGGTTGATTACAAGAATTAATCATTTATGTTCGACTACATGTGTTTATGCGTATGTGTAGTTGATTATGCATTGCTTATGCATGTTGTTGGTTACATGTGGAAATGTGTACAATGGAGTAATGATTGTTGTCATGCATGAGGTCATAGAATGCATTGTTGATATGGCCTTACATTGGTGACTGAACCCTAACTAGAGTGATGTTTATATGTTGATACATTTACTTGTGTATGTCTATATGCGGTTATGATTATGTTATACATGTCTCACACTGATTTGGTGATCTTGTAGACAAGGTATCCTCCTCGAGTTATACTAAGGTACGTTGATTTATTATGATTTGGTTTAACTGACATATTGTGCATTGCAAGAAGAAATATCAAATGGCTAGCAAGATCATTGACTACAAGGACTCTCCCTATGAATTTGAAGAGCATTATGGTGTTGGAAATCCTCTCTATTTGGCAGTTACACTAAGGAGCTTAAAGGAAGAGATAAGGAGTTGTAAGGCAAATAATGACCAGATTATACAGGCACAAGAGAAGTAAGCAAATTTTAATGCTATTCTTCTTCAGAGTTTGTCAGAATTGCAGTGACAAGGGCCACTTTGGATCAGTCATGGACATGAGGATGGACTAATGGGGCATATGGCAGTAGGTCACCTGGTAGACATAAGTCAGATATATCTGATACAGTGAGAGATGGAAGGTTGTTGGACACTCCAGATAGGAGGGGTGATGAGTACAAGTACTATTCTAGTTCTGATTTTGATAGACATCATGATCATCATCGCTATCATCCTTACAGGAGGAGTGATAGGGGATACTTGGCAGATGAATTCAAGAAAGAAAAACCACCTACTTTTGATGGAGATGTGAAGAAGCCAGAAGAAGTATAGGCTTGGATACTTGGGATGAACAAATTATTTGAGTTGTATGAGTACACAGATAACATGAAGGCCAGAATAGCCATCTTGAGTTTGAAAGGTAAAGCAGACATCTAGTGGGAAGAAGTTAAGTGAGTCAAATACATCAGGATAGATGACTAGAGCTGGCGAGAGTTCAAGAGTCTTTTCAGGAAGAAGTACTTGTCAAAAAGATACTACGATAGTAAGGCTAAATAATTTTATGAACTAAAGATGGGATCAATGACAAACGAAGAGTACATAGAGAAGTTTCTGGAGGTATTGAGGTATGTACCACATCTTACTAATGAGAAGGCTAAAGTCCAGCGATTTGTCAATGGTTTTCCATTAGCATTTAGAGATCAGATTGAGTATAATTAGCCTCAGTCACTTGAGGAAGTTATTAGGAAATTGAAGCGTTTATATTAACAACCAAAACGTAAGAACGAATCTTGGCATGGATGGAAGGGAAAGACAAAGGTAGAGGTAAATGAAAGCCTAAGAGGACAAGGCCTCAGAATGCAGATGGGAAGGAAAGTGCGGCACCACATAAGAATTTTAATGCAGCTAGACAGGGACATGGGTCACAACAACAACAACATAGAGGTAAGGACACTGGTCGGTTGGAGTGTTGGACATGTGGTGAGGAACACCTTAGGAGAGATTGTCCACAACATCAAACTGGAAGGCCTAAGATATACATTGAACAGGAGGCACAGACTATTGGGGATGTTGGTTAGAGTATTCCACGTATCTATGCAGCAGTGGACAACAAGTAGGCAGAACACCAGGCATCTATCATTGAAATGGATGTTAAGCTTTGTGATCAAGTTATTTCTATTTTGATTGACCTTGGATCTAATTATAACTATGTTAGTACTGACTTGGTGGATAAGTTTGGTTTGAGTAAGGAATTACATGTAGAGTCTTGGTTAGTGCAGTTGGTTATAGGTACGAAGAAATGAACTCATCATTGGGTAAGAGCTTGTGCATATGACTTGAATGGTATGCCTACCACAACACATTTGAATGTATCACCATTGGGTTCATACAATATGTTGTTGGGCATGGACTAGTTGTATCTTCATAGGACCAAGGTAGACTGCTATGATAAATCTATTGAGTGTGTCGATGACAATGGGGAACTAAGAGTCTTGTAAGGTAAGAAGAAAGCCACATCAGTTAGGATGGTGACAACTATGCAAGAAAAGTGTAGCCATAAGAAAGGGTGCAAGCTATTTGTAGTACACATTTCTAGTGATAAGGGTAAGGAGGTTCAGGATGCAAATGTGTTGAGCAGGTACCTAGTTTTACAGTAGTTCAAGGATGTATTTCCTAAGGACATTACAAATTTTCCACCTCATAGGGAGGTAGACTTTTCTATTGAGTTAGTGCTAGGGGTAGCTTCAACATCAAAAGCACCTTACAGAAAAAGCACAATGAGTTGGTTGAGCTAGAATTGCATTTGAAGGAAATGTTGGACAAGGGATACATTAGACCAAGTGTGTCACCTTGGGGCGCACCGGTCTTGTTTGTGAAGAAGAAAGATGGTACTCTCATATTATGCATTGACTACGAGAATTTGAACAAAGTGACTATCAAGAACAGGTACTCGTTGCCGAGGATCGATGAATTGTTCGATCAGTTGAAGGGAGTAGCAGTGTTCTCAAAGATCGATCTGAGATATGGATACCATCAGGTGCACATCAAAGAAGAGGACATTTACAAGATTGCATTCAAGACCAGGTATGGGTATTATGAGTTTGTTGTTGTTCCATTTGGCTTAACTAATGCTCCAACTATATTTATGTGTTTGATGAATAGTGTGTTGTGTCCATATTTGGATAAGTTTTTTATTATGTTCAATAATCATATACTGGTATATTCTAAAAATGAGGGAAAGCATGTCGAGCATTTAGCAGCAATTTTGATATTATTGAGGAAGCATCAGTTGTATGCTAATCTCAACAAGTGTAGTTTCTTTCATACTTAGGTACACTACTTGGTACATAATGTCTCTAAGGAAATCATTGCAATAGATATAGAAAAGATAAGGGCCATCATGGAGTGGGTAGCTCCTAAGATTGTGGATGAGGTGAGATATTTCATGGGTCTGGCAGGATATTGCAAGATGCTCATCAGCAACTTCTCGCGGATTTCTTATCCCATCACAACATTGAAAAGGAAAGGAAAGAAGTTTGAATGGATAGAGGAGTGTGAGGCTAGATTTGAGTAGCTTAAGCAGTTGTTGACACATGAATCCGTGTTACAGATTATAGATCCAGACAAAGAGTTTGTGGTATGCACAGATGCTTGCAAGAGAGCGTTTGGTGGAGTCCTTATGGAGGATGGAAAAGTGGTATGCTATGAGTCCCAAAAACTAAACGAGCACGAGTAGAACTACTTGACACATGATCTTGAATTAGCAGAAATCATACATGCATTGAATATGTGGAGACACTATCTTCTTGGCAGGAGGTTTGTACTTATGAGTGATCACATTGGGTTGAGGTATTTGTTTGACTAGCCAAATCTGAATGCCAGGCAGGATAGATGGTTGGCCACGATCAACAAGTTTTATTTCGGGATTAGGTACATCAAAGGTAAGGAGAACAAGGTGGAAAATTCTCTTAGTAGATGGGTATAGGTACATCATGTTGAAGAATCTAGGGTAGTTAGAGTTAGAGTGATTCTTCCTAGCATGATAACAATTTGTGAAGTGCTTTTATAATTTATCTTAGCTTGATCTTCTTCTTATTATTAGTGTGTGTGTTTGCTTCATCAAAGTGCTACCAAAACAAAGAGATAGGAACACAAGATGTTGGCTTTCTGCCAGGGCCAAAACCTCTCCCTCTTGGAGAGGAAAACCCATACACAATTCTTCTTATAGAGATTCCAATTGACGAATACCAAGACCTTGACCCTTGACCTCCAAGGCCACTCCAAGACCAAGACATCAATCCTCTTCTTACTATAGATATCACCATCATCATTATTGCTACTTCACTAAGATCATCATCAACATTATTGTTGCTTCATTGAGATCATCATCATAGTACCACAGAGGTTCTTGTAGTTGAACCATTGCTTGTACTTCCACCTAGATCATTGTTTCATCACCATATCAATGAGGTCTTTTATACTTGCATGTGAGATACTCAGAGATAGTGGTCATGACCGAGACCGTCATTGCTACTTCACCTTGATCTTGACTGTGTCTAGAATGTTGGAATGAGATCACTAGTAAATATGTTGAGACTGTAGTGACATTGTAATGGTGATGACTGTGAGACTATAAGGAGGCCAAGAATATAGTGGATTGACTTCTAAAATACATATTGTAACAATCCTTCAAATAATTGTAGGTATCCAAGATTCCTTGCTCCAATCAACCCTGAGACATCCAAGATCCTATACCTTCTATACTTCCTGCACTTATCTGAAATCCGAAATTTCAGAGCTTCCTGCACCATACAAAATTTCAGAGGTGTACAAATTTTCTTCTATGTTTTGCGGATACCCCAGCTAGGTATTTATAGTGGTCACATCTCCATAAATGAGCCGACATATAGTGTGAAACATTTTGTCTATTTATTGAGCCGACATGATATATATATATATATAATATATATATATATAATATATATATATTATATAATATATATATATATATATATATATATATATATAATATATATATATATAATATATTATATATATATATATATATATATATATATATATAATATATATATATATATATATATATATATATTTGAGTCTGACATGATGTTCTCTCATTATTTTGCTTGCGCTTCTTCTTTGAAGGATGATGCTTGTCTTGGAGGTTATTTGACACTAGGTTGACATATATTTCATTACATAATTCTTCAAGAAGAGCTCTTCAATATAGTTTTGACTCTTTGATTTTCCTAGACCTATAAAATGAGCAAGAAACTCATTCATATAATTTATAAAAATAATAATTCTTTTTCTTGACAAGTACAATGATCAAAATTACATTGACAAATACCAAACCTAGTTAATTCAACTCTCATTCTTAACTGGGGAGGTATTTACAATGGCACTTGGTTATTCTCAATCTGAATAATTTCTCATAAGAAGAATCAGATTGGTAATCCCATCTATATAGCATCATATCAATTAGCATTGTCATAGTAAGGGCTTGACTAACAACTCCATCTCTCCACGAGACCATGAGCTACAATGCTATCGAGACCAATGATTTATAGACACCTTCATCATTGTCTCTCAAGGTACATACCCACCTGGGTGTTCACTGAGTATGACCTTCTAGGATTATTCTTATCTTGGGTTCCCATCCCTTAAAGAATATCGGTCCTCTTGCCTAATCTTGTCTTGGATGCCCTACACATCCTCAAAGAGTATCATATGTTAGATGATTACCCAATCCTCCCATTCTTTATTCTCAAGTGAAGTCAAGAATGTTGTGTCTACCATGTTTCTACATTTCCATTCATGGCCTTCATCTAGACTTACAGTTGTTAGTCCTGGTCTAGTGCATGACACATGACATGGAAAAACACAATTGTCACTCCTTTGTAATTAGGGGTGATCTTAATTCAAACTCCATCTTGATCAAGGACCTGTCAAAGCTCCCTCTTAGCTAGGGACTCTTATATATATCAGAAAATTTTTCTTTGTGGGTCCTTTAGCTGCTTGATCAACTTCTCTCCTTGATGTCATAAAAATTCAGTTAAGCTTATTTCTTGTAGGGCATTAGCCATCGATCACTTTCCTTCTTGGTTCGTCATGTCATTTCTTTCTTTATGGAAAGTGGCCTTCTTGATACATATTTGGAACCTTTGTCATATAGCTACTTCTTTCCCATCATGCTTCTTTCAGGAATTTCCATCCACCACATGAATGCCAATTGTACTTGTACTTAAAACTCTTGGTCCAGTAGCCCTGCATGCACTCATCCATATATTATTCAAGAAATCAAAACATAACATTAAATCAAATCGCACCTTACTATATGGCTCTTCATCATGACATTTTCCTGTAGGTATCAACATCCTGAATTCATGTTGACACATCTCCCAAAGATATCCATTGTCAAGGGTTTCCATCTTTTTTAGACTTTCATCAGTGTCTTCATATTCTTCTGGCAGATTTCCTGGTCAAATCTTCTTGGTCTATTGGATGTTGGTTTTCTTCATCAGGGTTGCATATCTCACAATCTCTTCCTTCCTTACTCATTCCATTCCATGAGATTTCAATCGAGTTTCTTAAATGTAGTCGACCACCTCATACTTCATTTGAGGACATATTATGTTGATTTCATCTTAGTGTGACAGTATGCCTTCCTGCATCCTTTTAAAGGAGGAGATCATTTTTCTCTTGATCATGCTTCTTAAGATAGAAGCAATGATCCATGTTACCTGCAACCATATGACATGACATTATAATATTAAACACAATCATACATACCTTATTTTACCTTTAGGTCATTGAGGCTTCTTCCAACAACTTCCTTGATTGAAAATATTTTCAATCCCTTGATCTGCTTCATTTCATATCATCATCTCATGGATTCCATACGATGGATTTCTTGTTGAAACACTCGCTTCATCTCTAGATTAGTGAACCCTACGATGAAGATTCCATCAAAGAATTTTGAGGATCTTGTATATCCCCAACTGGCAGATGTTTCCTTTGTGACTTGATGTATGATGAGCCTTAGATGACTCCTTTCTTTCCTTCAATGTCCACTAAGGTTCCCAAGAGCTATATATCCTACATGTTGTCTGCCATGGATTTTTGTCCTTCATGATCCTTATGAAGATGTTATGAGCTCTTGTTTCTAATTCTTTCATGATGCCATGATGCATCTTATTATCATTGTCATATATTTTAACACAAGATTTAGGAGCTTATGATAGGACCCTTTTGTGAGGGATCCTATCTTACTCATAGGACAAATTTGTTACTCCCTCTTTCCTTGGCCCTTTTCTTTAGCTTCCTCCATCTTTTAGTGATATGAACTTCCAAAGTTTCTTTTATAGCATTGAATCTTAACTCTAATTTTTTGGCTTTGATTGAGGACCAACCTTGCCTATATTTTATGCACAGGTTGAATTCTTTCATCCTTTAATACTATAGACTGCAACTTGTCTTTCTCTATCTAGCATAGAGACAACAAATTGTCGGGTGAGGTAAGCTTCTGTGTTCATTGATATTTGTTACCTTTCTCATCAATGATGACTTCCTTCTTGTCATCTTTACTAGATCTTCATGAAGTCATTCCTTCATTCTTTGATACCTTTACTATTGTGTTGGTCTAAGCGATGTGACCTTCTTTACTTTAATTTCTGAGAGAATATCTAGCATTTCATATATCTCTCTTTATGTCTCCTCTCTTGTTATTTAGGTGTGAGAGAAATTTTGATGGATGTCAAATGAATCCTATGAATCTCTTGATGCATTCAAACAATGCTTTGACATTCATAGACATTTATATATCAATGATTTCTCTTTTCTATGAGGATTATGACAATCCTCCTTATTCTATGCAAGGACTTTCGATTATCTAACCGGTTTATAAATCCCCTTGCAATAATGAAATCATTTAACCAAATCTGATTATAAAATTGAAAGATAATTACTTGGTGTGTGAAGAGGATGTCTTCACCTTGATGCTTCTTTTGCTTGAGATGCCCATCATTAATATCCTTTCATCATGACTTCCTTGCATTGTTCAACTCCAAGCACTACTGCCTTTTATGATATGCTGAGATTATTTGATTCGTTATAAGAATAATTTCGGCGTAAATCACATAAAGAAAGACCTTTGCCGACGCGTTTCGAACCAACTAGTGCGGTTCATCGTCAGGACAAGTTGAAGAGACCGATCTAGTCTAGCGCGTTAAATAGTTCGAGCAGCGATTCCAACAGCTACACCCGATTAACGTCTAATTTCAGCCCAAGGACCCTGATAAATTATTATTATTCTTATTGTTAATATTATTCCCGATATTTACTATTTTACTTGTGGAAATAAATTGAACTAGGTAAAAAATAAAATAAAATA
>APFE030536758.1:54199-103059 GCA_000404065.3 Pinus taeda
TAATAATATATATATACTATAAGAGATTAATATCTAATAACAATAATATATACTAGTAAACTAGTAAAAAATATAATCATATAATGATATATATATAACCCAAAAGATAAATAAATAAATACATAAATATCAATTCATATATTTGAATTATTAAATAAAAATAAATATATATAAAAATTAAGGAATTAAGATAAATTAGGTAAATTACTAACTATATGTATTATAATATTAATTTAATAAAATAATAAAAATAATATATCAAGTCATATAAATTAATAATACCTAATAAATGATATGAAAAAAAAAAACACTAGGACGACAAGGCAGGGATCCAAGATCTACTGATCTTCCAACCATCATCTCTGTTGAGACTGATAGGCCTTCTCTCGATTTCAATGGCTTCCCTGAATTTACGATGATGAAAATGAGCAACTTTGGCCACGACCCTGGCCTCCTCAATACAGACCTGATGCTTGGTCTTATCCACATGCTCTGCTAACGCTGAAGGCTTGGTTCTCCCATGTCTCAGGTCAGCCACATGTTCATTAATCCTCTGCTGGATGGAACGCCCTGTTTCCCCTATATAGGGAGTCCCACAGGAACATGGGATCAAATAAACACCCTTCATATCCTTAGGGTTAACGAGATCTTTTACCGATCGGAGGGAGTTCCGGATGGTGCGGAAGCCATTGAAATCGAGAGAAGGCCTATCAATCTGAACAGAGATGATGGCTGGAAGATCAGTAGATCTTGGATCCCTGCCCTGTCGTCCTAGTGTTTTTTTTCTTTTTCATATCATTTATTAGGTATTATTAATTTATATGACTTGATATATTATTTTTATTATATAAATAATATTATAAACATTTATAATTTACCTAATTTACTAACCTAATTTTATATATATTATTTTAATTAATAATGCAATATATGAATATATGTATTATTTATGTATTTCTTTTGGTTATATATATATATATCAATATGAATATATTTTTACTAGTTTAACTAGTATATATTATTGTTATTAGATATTAATCTCTTATAGTATATATATATTATTATTATTGATATTAATATTAAGTGGTTATTTATTATTTTACTACTATATATTATTTTTATATTATCATTATACATGAATATTTTATTATATTAGCTTCCTTCCTGTTATTTTTTTTTACAGTTCTTCATTTTAACTTATGTAGTTATATATATATATGTGTGGCCATATATAATAATTTAATAAATAATATAATAAGTCTATTTTTTAAAACTAACCTTAGGTAAGTATGGTATTTAGTTACCTAATTTATCTTGGTCCCTTGATTATAATAAAAATATTAAGGAATATTAGGTGTAAAGTTTATATTGGGTATGCTAGTATATATGTAAGAGATTAACTTATATAGTATATATATATTATTATTATGGATATTAATATATAAGGGTTATTTATCATTTATTGTTTACTATATATTAGGGTTTATATATTATATATTAGTATTATACATTATTATATATTAATATTTTATCATTCTTAGATACTAACTCTTTTCTCCGTGTATTTATATTAACTACTTTTATTGACATTTCTTCATTGAATGTAGTTATATATATGTATGTATATATATAATAATTAATAAATAATGTAATAAACTAAATTTGTAAACTAACTTTAAGTAAATATGGTAATTATTTACCTAATTTATCCTAATAGCGTAAATATAATAATAAATATTAAGGATAAAGATTGTTATATATAATTATTTTTTTTTTTAATAAATAAACTATTATTTTATTTTATTTTTTACCTAGTTCAACTTATTTCCACAAGTAAAATAGTAAATATCGGGAATAATAATAACAATAAGAATAATAATAATTTATCAGGGTCCTTGGGTCGAAATTAGATGTTAATCGGGTGTAGTTGTTGGAATCTCTGCTCGAACTATTTAACGCGCTACACTAGATCTATCTCTTCAACTTGTCCTGATGATGAACCACACTAGTTGGTTCGAAATGCGTCAGCAAAGGTCTTTCTTTATGTGATTTACGCCGAAATTCTTCTTATAACTATGATGGATCACAGAAGCCTCAATTCTACAATTATTTGATTCCTTCACTGTGAGGGTATGGAATCGAAATCAAGAATTTTGAGAGCACTGTCATGACGTCCACCCGAGATGTGGCATTGTGTTCTCCTTATGAAGTGATATTGTTGTAATGTATGTTGTGACTATATATCTTTGTAACCTTGCTGCAATGCTCCTTGTTGGAGTAGAACCTTGCATGAGTTGACTAGCATGAGAAAAGATCTTTGTGACTTCAAGCATTGTTAAATACCAATCATCGAAACTACTTAAGTCATTAAGATTGATGTGGTATGACATGGGTTGTAATGACACCCAAATTTTGAGGCTAGCACTGAGATTGTGAAAGGTACTGTGTTTATTTTTGTTGTAGTGTAGATTAGGACTTCTCCTTAGATTTTTAACCTTCTCTGAGATGATAATATTTGCTGATGTAGAATGCTTGTTGTATACTTAATCCTTTATTCTTGACAAAACCCTTAACTTTACTTTGATTCCTTTGAAGATTGATCCTTGTATGTCTCTTTGTTGCCCTTCCTTGACTTCTAAACCCTAGCTCTGATACCATGTTAAAGAATCTAGGGCAGTTAGAGTTAGAATGATTCTTCCTAGCATGATAAAAATTTGTGAAGTGCTTTTACAATTTATCTTAGCTTGATATTCTTCTTATTGTTAGTGTGCGTGTTTGCTTCATCAAAGTGCTACCAAAATAAAGAGACAATAACACAAGATGTTGGCTTTTTTCCAGGGCCAATACCTCTCCCTCTTGGAGAGGAAAACCCATACACAATTCTTCTTATAGAGATTCTAGTTGACAAATACCAAGACCTTGACCCTTGACCTCTTAGGCCACTCCAAGACCAAGACATCAATCATCTTCTTACTATAGAGATCATCATCATCATTATTGTTGCTTCACTGTGATCATCATCATAGTATGGCAGAGGTTCTTGTAGTTGCACCATTGCTTGTACTTCCACCTAGATCGTTTCATCACCATATCAACGAGGTCTTTTATACTTTCATGTGAGCTACTCTAAGATAGTGATCATGATCGAGACCATCATTGCTACTTCACCTCGATCTTGACTGTGTCTAGAATGTTGGAATGAGATCATTGGTAAGTATGTCGAGACTGTAGTGACATTATAATGGTGATAACTGTGAGACTGTAAGGAGGTCAAGAATATGGTGGAATGACTTCCGAAATACATATTGTAATAGTCCTTCAAATCATTGCAGGTTTCTGAGATTCCTTGCTGCAATCTTCCTTGAGACATCCGAGATCTTGTACCTTTTGTACTACTTGCACTTATCTGAAATCTGAAATTTTAGAGCTTCCCGAACCATACGAAATTTCAGAGGTGTACAAATTTTCTTATGTTTTTTGCGGATATCTCAGTTGGGTATTTATAGTGGTCATGTCTCCATAAATGAACTAACATGATATATATATATATAATATATATATTATATATATATTATATATTATATATATATCTATAGAGAAGAGAGAGAGAGAGAGAGAGAGAGAGGCCGACATGATGTTCTCTTCATTATTTTTCTTGCACACTTCTTCTTTGAAGGATGATGTTTGTCTTGGAGGGTTACTTGACACTAGGTTGACTCATGTTCATTACATAAATGCTCAAGAAGAGCTCTTCAATATAATTTTGACTCTTTGACTTTCCTAGACCTATAGAATGAACAAGAACTCATTCATATAATTTATAAAAATAATAGTTATTTTTCTTGACAAGTACAAAGATCAAAATTGCATTGACAAATGTCGAAGCTAGTTACCCTTTTCTTCAACACATCACTTGGTAGCTATGATCTCTTATGGGATAGATCTACAGGAGAGGATCTTGCAAGCAGGTCAGCAAGATGTCAAGTATATGGAGATTGTGCACAGGTTACAACATGGTGCTGGTACTGGTACAGGTACAGGTGATGTTACAGGTACATGTATAGGTACATATGGTAGTACAGGTACAGGTGCAGGTGCACAGGGTATGGATTATTCTCTTACAGTAGATGGATTAGTCAGGTTCCGAGACAGGATATATGCACCAGACAATAATGAGCTCAAGAAGGTGACCTTGAGGGAATTTCATGCGAAATCTTATTCAGGTCACTATTAGGCCTCAAAATATGCCTATTTTTCCACTATATATTACCACTATTCATAACCAAAATTCCTATATTTTTAATTCATTTCATATCATAATTCCAAAACTTGCCCCCAATTCATATCTTACACTTCATGGTTGGTTATCATTAGTTTTCTTAACTTTTAAATGATTAGAGATGACTTTGTTATGATTTGCTAATGATGGTTTTTCCAAGTTTATTTACTGCAAGGATTCATTGCTAAAAATCTTCATAAGTCAATTAAACTAGTTGCTACAGGTTAAGTACAAAATGGATGTAGATTAGAATATCAGTTTTTGATCAAATGAAGAAGAATACTGTGATTATGAGACATGGATCTTGTTCAAAATACCCTTATTCAGGTAACCCAGAAACTGTTTGTCAAAATTCGTCATCATGAAGAAGTTATGGTTAGCGCAATTTTTAAGTACAGAATTGGTGTCGAATTCTGAAGTTAAGAAGAATATTGTGATTATGAGACATGGATCTTGTTCAAAATACCCTCATTCAGGTAACCCAGAAACCGTTTGTCAAAATTCGTCATCATGAAGAAGTTATGGTTAGCGCAATTTTTAAGTACAGAATTGGTGTCGAAATCTGAAGTTAAGTACATAATTGCTGGGTTTAACGGTTTTGGGTCTGCCATGGTTTCAGGTCAGCCACAGTTCCATATATTTCGGGTTGAAGTTTTTTTTTTTTTTCAAGCTATATGGAGTTGCAACCAAATATTCTATATCTCAATCATGTTATGCATAGATCATGAGATTTCCCAAGACAAAGTTGCCATAACCAATTCCAAAAACATTATTTGAAATGTATTTTTGTAATTTTGTTGGCATTTGGCTAAGATCAGATCCTTGATGTTTGGATCTCAAATTGTGAAAGAATAGTATATAGAGGGAGAGTTACATAGAGGAGAGTTACAAGAGTTGCAACTTACACATAGAGGAGCTTCGTAGGAGAGGAAGCACAACTACAAGATTGTTGTATATTAAACTTTTGTTTTTGGATGAATAAAGGATGATGAAGTTGTTGTAGCCTTGGTGTTCATTTTGTGAATTGAGCTTTTACCCATAGCACATGGTCAGGAAGGTTTGCCTGAACCCATTGTGTTTGCAGGGTTAATTTAGATTATGTAAGTGTGAATTTTAGTATTTATTTCATTTTGCCTTTTATATTTTTATTCCTTGCAAATGGTTTGAATTAGATTTAATTATTTTGTTAATATGTTTCTGCATTTTATATTATCTAATTTCTTATTGATTTATGGTGTGATCCAAGGAATAGTTTTAGGAGGTGTGTTTTGTTTCAATTAGTGGATTTATATTTCATTTCCAAGTTGTTTTCTAAAGAGTTTTCAAAATTCCAACACTTCAATTCGTATTCTAGATTAATTTATGTTTTGTAGATCTGAGCAGAGGGCAGCGAGTGCATTGTTGTTGGTTTCACTTTGCAGGTTGTGGAGTAAGCACTCAGCCACATTCTATACTCGACTGCATTCTGCGCTTGGCCGCAGTTTGCACTCGGCCGCATTCTGTACTCAGGCTACGTTTTGTACTTAGCTACGTTCTGTACTTAGAATTGCTTTGATTTAGTTAATTAGAAAAATCTAGTTTAGAAGCATGAGTTGTGTGATTTCAATAGAGTAATCATCATAGTTAATCATTTGTTTATTTTTCAATTTATGGAATTAGAGGCCATTTGTTAATAATTTGCTTGTGTGAACAATTAGCTTTAGGCATAAATTTTACCTTTTACATGTTGAGTTGTTTTGAATCAAGTAGCACTCATTTGAATAGATCGTTCATTATTTTCCTTGGTTTCTCAGTAAGTTTTAATTAATCAGTTATTTGATTAGAGTTATTCCTTTGTTTATCAATAGATAGTTTCAAACTAGGAATAGAAATTATGTACTTAATTTAGGAACAAATTTCAGATTTCATGATGATAGTTTAGGTTAGATGCTCTGATCCTGTGTTACCTGCACTTGTGCCTCGAAGCTTACAAGTCTCGGATTGATAATTTAATGTTGGAATTATAACACATATAATTTCCCCAACATTTTTGGTGTCATTGCCGGGGAGGTGCTAAAGGTATTACAGCATAGTTTCTTTCACAAGTTTTCGATGTGACCTCAGTTGTAGGGAAACTAGAGGGCATAGAGTGTATGGTAAGACATGAGTGAAGAGCCACACATCCACTATGGTGGTATTGCTCCAAATTTTGGTTCTCCAAGTAAGCAAGTTTGGTGATTTTTATTGTAATCGGTTTTAAGTCATTTAGATTAAAAAATCAAGCTCTTTAAAGATAAATCATTTTTGGGGTGTTGTAATAACCCCTAGGTACTAATCCATGTTGTGAAAGAGGTATCATCAACCAACATGAGAAATTAAAAGAACAATTGAGAGCTTGAAGAATGTCCCTCGAAGTACTTTCTCAAATCCTAGCAGTAGCTGGGATATTTGCCTCTCAGGAAGAGTTCATATTGACCACATTTAGAAAATTATCTATCTCTCCATAGCCAAAAAAGGATTTGGAAGTCTCCTTTGATTCCTCTTTCCTATCTACCAAGGAGATCGAGCATTCATGTACCAAATCCGATGAGGAGCATCCTGTTGAACCTAATATCGAAGAAATTTCACCATGCCCAGGAGCAAGCCATCTATGCTTTCCAGAGACCAATTATCCAATTTTTCCTGACATGACCGAGGAGGACTTTCAGAATGCTCCAAATGAAAAAATGGGTCAATACCACTAGGATTACATCGAGCATTGGTTCCATATCACAATCCAGTAAAAGTACCACTCTCATCTTCAAATACTCTTTGTATCACATCTTTCAAAACTACTGATTTTTCATGCTCATGTACATTCTAAAGTTTATATGTTAAATTTGGGCATGAATATATCTTTGTACTTGATCCGCACATGGCTTCATTGGAAGTACTATTTCACTTAAAGGAGGACATATTTTCTCCAGTATAGTAGGAAATTTTTATTGTAATAAATAAATAAATGAAAATAATAAAGAGAAAAATAAGTCCTTTTGTGAAAATCAACTTGTCTGGCACAACTAGATAGGAACTTTGCTTGAAAACTAGGTAACTGGGCAAAGTTTCCAATAATGTATCTTTATTGTCATTATGTTTATACTTGAGTTGGTTGATGTCAGATCCCTTAGAGCCCATCTGCCAACAAGCCTTGTCCCATTGACATCAACATATTATTTGGGATCAAGGTTAGGGTTAGATAAGGTACCTGGGAGCCTGCATGCCTTAATGGTAGGTGTCCTTGTCATCTACTAAGGAAATACATTAATGTTTCTTAGTGGATGAATTTTTCAGTTCATTCAACTTTGACAAATCCATTCATGGCTAGTAGAATGTACTCTGTGCCTTGATTCCCATTGACATAAAAGGTGGGATATCCTGCATTGGTTAATGACCTCCTCAATAGTCGGTAATCCAATTATTCTTGCTTATGTTTGACATCGACACCATTTATTCACATATGTAAGGTTTCACATGGGTGTGTAGCGGTTGAAGACTATATGGTTTTGTGATCTCAACATAGGTTTGCAGTAGTTTGGATCTTTGTATTAGCATTCCATTTTCTTTTGCAACATTATATTCATTTTAGTAAAGGCTGCCATATAGCAGCTTGGCCATTCATTTGCAGTAGCAATCACTTTTCCTCAGTTCTTTAGGGACATACAACTCCTCATGCATGGGAGAGAAGGGGACCTTTAGTTCATCCTTCAGGTCTTAAGTTCATCCTTCATCCCTTCATTTCATCCTTCAACCCTTCATTTCATCCTTCATCCTTCTTCAGCAAGTCAGATCAGCAATCACATCAGCTCCAGTGATTCCATCTTCCACGTCATCCTGGAATACCAAGCACATCAATAATAATGGTAAAACTTGAGGTAAATTTGGCTTAAGATTCTATAATTCATTAGAAGGTTTAAGAAACTTAATGATTGATCACTTCTCATTCCATGCATTTCATCTTTCGTAAATCATTATCCTTTTTTTTTCATTCCATTTGCCACTCATAATAAAAAGACATACTATGATTACAAGACCATGTTAAACGAAAATCCTTATGGTATATTGATAAAGGAAGTCCTTATGGTGTCTTCTCCTAGCATTATATTCAGAGTATGAATTCATTACTGCCATGAAATGATAAAGGAAAACCACCTATAAGAATTGGCCTCGTGATGACAGAGTATGCAAGCACCCATTCACATACTTACCATCTCCATCACCACCTCATTTCATCCATCATCTCTTCCTCATCCATCCCTTTCTTGTCCTCAATTTGTATTGATCTATAAATTAGTATGATATGCCAAATGTAAAGATTTCTACTCCACAAGAACCAACACCTCCAAATATTCAAGTAGTGCTGCTCCATAAGAACCAACACTCTAAATATTTAAGCAATGTTGTTCCATAAAGAACCAACATCTACAAAACAATGTCAAGAATCTGTAAATAAGCAAGGGCTTTGTTTGCATGAGGACATGCAAATCCACAGGCATGGGGGGATGTTGGGCCTCAAAATATGCCCATTTTCCACCGTATATTACCACTATTCATAACCTAAATTCCTATATTTTTAACTCATTTCATACCATAATTCCACAACTTTCCATCAATTCATATCTTACACTTCGTGGTTGATTATCACTAATTATCTTAACTTTTAAATGATTAGAGATGAATTTGCTATGATTTTCTAATGATGGTTTTGCCAAGTTTCTTTACTGCAAGGATTCATTGTCGAAATTATTTATAAGTCAATTAAACTAGTTGCTACACGTTAAGTACAATATAGATGTAGATTAAAATCTCAAATTGTGATCAAATAAAGAAGAATATTGTTATTCTGAGACATGGAGCCTTTTCAAAGTACCCTCATTCAGGTAACCCATAAACTGTTTGTCAAAATTTGTCATCATGAAGAAATTATGGTTAGCGCAATTTTTAAGTACAAAACCGGTGTCGAATCCTGAAGTTAAGTACATAATCACTGGGTTTGAAGGTTTTGGGTCATCCACGGTTCCATATATTTCGGGTTGATGATTTATTTTGTTTATTTTTAAAGCTATATGGAGCTACATCAGATATTCTGTATCTCAATCATGTTATGCATAGATCATGAGATTTCCCAAGAAAACTTTGCCATAACCAATTCCAAAAACATCATTTGAAATATATTGTTGTAATTTTGTTGGCATTTGGCTAAGATCAAATCCTTGAGTTTTGGATCTCAAATTGTGAAAGCATAGTATATAGAGGGAGAGTTACACACAAGACTTGTAGGTTACACATAAAGGAGCTACGTAGGAGAGGAAGCACAAATACAAGGTTGTTGTATATTAAACTTTTGTTTTTGGATGAATAAAGGATGATGAAGTTGTCATAGCCTTGGTGTCCATTTTGTGAATTTAGATTTTACCTACAGCGCATGGGCAGGAAGGGCCACTTGAACCCATTGTGTATGCAAGGTTAATTTAGATTATGTAAGTGTGAATTTTAGTACTTATTTCATTTTGCCTTTCATATTTTTATTCCTTGCAAATGGTTTGCATTAGATTTAATTATTTTGTCAATTTATTTCTGCATTTTAGATTATGTCATTGCTTCTTGATTTATGGTGTGATCCAGATAATAGTCTTAGGAAGTGTGTTTGGTTTCAATCAATAGATTTATATTTCATTTCCAAGTTGTCTACTAAATAGTTTTTAGAATTCCAGCACCTCAATTCATATTCTAGATTCATTTATGTTTTGTAGATATGAGTAGAGGGGAGCAATTTGAGTATAGGGCAGCGAGTGCATTGTTGTCGGTTTCACCTTGCAGGTTGTGGAGTAAGCACTCATCTGCATTCTATACGTGGCCGCATTCTACACTCGGTCACATTCTATAATCAACTGCTTTTTGTACTTAACCGCATTATGTACTTAGGCCATGTTATGCACTTAGCTGCATTTTGTACTCAGAATTTCTATGATTTAGTTAATTAGCAAAATCTAGTTTGGAAGTGTGAGTTGTGTGATTTCAATAGAGTAATGATCATAGTTACTAATTTGTTTATTTTGTAGTTTTTGGAATTAGAGGCTGCTTGTTAATAAATTGTGTTGTGTGAACAATTAGCTTTAGGCATAAATTTTATCTTTTACATGTTGAGTTGTTTTGAATCAAGTAGCACTCATTTAAATAGATTGTTCATTATTTTCCTTGATTTCTCAGTAAGTTTTAATTAATTCATTATTTGATTAGAGTTATTCCTTTGCTTATCAATATATTAGTTTCAAACTAGGAATAGAAATTTTGTACTTAATTTAGGAACAAATTTTAGGTTTCATGATGATAGTTTAGGTTAGAAGCTCTGATCCTGCATTACCTTCGCTTGTGCCTCGAAGCTTACGAGTCCCAGATTGATAATTTAATGTTGGAATTATAACACATATAATTTACCCAACAATCACCCAGGTTATCAGAAGACACTGATAGCAATGAAGAGATTCTACTATTGGCCGAATTTGAAGAGGGATGTAGTAGAGTTTGTGGCGAGATGTTCGACTGTTAGTGAGTGAAATCAGAGTGTAAACATCTAGGTGTACTACTACATCTGATCGTGATTCTAGAGTGGAAATTGGAGGTAATTTCCATGGAATTCATCACAGGGTTTCCAAAGATAGTGAAACAACATGATTCCATTATGGTCATTGTGGAAAGATTACCAAAGGTTGCACACTTCATTCCGGTGAAGTCTACATTCTCAACTAGTGATGTGGCATAGGTATTCATCAGAGATGTGGTTAGACTACATGGTGTTCCAAATAATATTGTATTAGACAAGTATGCGAAGTTCACTTCCAATTTTTGGAAGGATTTATTTGTAGATTTGGGCATAGAGTTGCCGTTCAACACAACTTATCATCCGCAAACATATGGACAGACAGAGAGGGTCAACAAGATATTAGAGGACATGTTGAGTATGTATGTGATGCATCAACAACAAAAGTGGGAAGAGTATCTCTCTTTGGTAGGGTTCGCATACAACAACGATTACCAGGACTCATTGAGGATGAGTCCTTTTGAGGCATTGTATGTGTGGAGTTGTAACACTCTAATCAGTTCAATTGATCTGGTTAGTAGGGTATTGATTGGACCATATATGTTGGTATACATGGAACATGAAATGTGGGTGATCAAGAAGAATCTAAAGGAAGCACAGGATAGGTAGAAGAGTTATGTAGATAGGAACAAGTTGTTCAAGGAGTTTCAAGTTGGAGAACAAGTGTACTTGCACATCAAACCAAAGAAGAGCTCCTTGTGGATTGGATCATGTGCCAAGTTGGTACCAAGGTTTTGTGGACCCTTTAGTATCATTGGGAGGATTGGGCTAGTATCTTATCGACTTGCACTACCTCCGATAGTGAAAGTCCGTGATGTTTTCCATGTGTCTTTTCTTAAGAAGTATGTTAAGGATGTTGATCATGTGATTGACTGGTCTGTATTGTAGGTGGAACCAGATGGAGAATTCCAACTGAAGCCTTAGTGTATATTACAGAAAAAGGTGCACATGCTCTGGAATCGAGCAATCGAACAAGTTAAAGTGCAATGGAAGCACTTTGGGCTCAATGAAGCTACATGGGAGATGGTGGATCAGATGCAAGCTATGTATCCTTTCTTGTTTGCGGGTTGAGGCAAAGCATCTTCGATATAGTGGTTGGGTATATGCTTTATGGTGGTTTGGTATATGCTTTATGGGAGTTGATATATGCTTTATGATGGTTTGGTATATGCTATATGATGTTTTGATATATGCTTACATATGGTGTTTAGTATATGCTTTGGTATATGTTTTCTATATATTTTTTGGTAATGTTTCTATGTGTACATATGTGTATGGATGTAAATACAGTCATGAGATATGTTATAAAGCTCCACTATGTGGTACAGGTGTCATGTTATTATGATTATGATTTCATGTTACTATGCTATCGTGTGGTTATGTTATCATGATGTTATGATGTTATGTCGATTGGCACTCAGTAGAATGATCATTGTAAATATCATAATGAGTTGTGTTATAAAGCTCCACTATGCGGTATGTTGTCATGATGTTTTGTCTTGAGCAAGTCTCTCATTGTAAATACTATAACGAGCTATGTTATAAAGCTCCATGATCAGTATGTCTTCTTTCAGTAAGTTGCTGAGGTATATGTGTGATTGAACACTGAGGACAATGTTCCCCAAGGGGGATGGTTCTATAACATCCCTGGTGAAAATTCCATGTAATAAAAGTTAAAAAAAATAACCATGGTCGATGGGACACTTATTCCAATTTGAATGTTGGGAAAGACATCCTAGGGGGGTGTTCATTTGGTTGTTTATGGCTAAGGAAATTGGCAAAGGCAATGGCTAAGGCTTTGGAAAGGAAAAATGGCATTTTTGGCACATTTATTTATGAAAATAATGGAAACTAGGAGAAAAGGGAGGTGAAATGTCGCAGGTTGCATGTGAGGAGGAAAATGAAGGAAAATAATGGAAAATGAAGAAAATAGAGGCCTCATTCATAAAAAGGCTTATGAGGATCAGTGGGTAACCTTTTGTCAATTTAACCTTTTGTCAGCTGAGTTTTGGATCTCTCTCATTATTCTCTCTCTCTCTTACTCTTGGATACTTAGATTTTTCTTGGAGCACTTTGGCATTGGAGAAAGAAAGGAAAAGAAGGAAAGAGGAAGAAAAGATCAAGCAGGGAAAGGTAGGATCAAGCAACTACAACAAACTTCATTGTAGGTATCAACTTGCATGTGTATTTTCCTTGCTATATTTGGCATGCATGGGATTGCATATGGTTCTTTTCTATCATGGCATGGGTTTTTCTAGGTGTGATAGTGTTCTTCAGCCTAGTCTTGCCATTTCCTGATAGCTTTGATGAGATGGGTTATCTGGCATGATTTATGTGGGATGGTCAGATCAGATTCGAAGCTAGGTGGGGTGGATCTTTGAATTGGAAAACACATGGCCTAAGTGGTCCCTAAACCGGACTAAGGATCATGAAGCCACTGGCCTAGTAACCCCTGAATTGAACTGTGGGTTGTCTTAAAGCCATATTGTGTACGACCTAGTGATCCCTGGATCAGACTACGGATGCACAGTAAAGCCTGAGAGACTAGGAGGCACTCAAATTCCTCACGTGTAGCCGGAGAACTCTGGTGGCATCCATGTTGATTGGTGTTTTTGATGTGTTCTATGAGTCCCACATTCATGATTGGAATATGGCACGAGGGTAATTGGCTGAATAGAGACTTGGCTCAACCAATCTATGGTCGGGTGGAATGTGGTAGTCCCATCTCTGGTTGGTTCATTGCATTCATTAATGAAAAATCAATTCCATTGATTTTCACGTGTAAATGTATTGATGCATATGTGGATTTTGATGGTTGATATGTTTATGGTATTTTTGTTCCTATTATGTTGGTTATATGTACATTTTATGACAACAACTATATATGGCTCTCAACATGTTTTTACTTGTATATGAATGGATAATGTGTCTATGACCTAATAGAGGATAATGCAGCAATAGGCATGAGGGAACAATGGTTCATAGTGATTCTTAGATAAGTATGAGATCGCTACACTTAATTATGTTGTTTACACATGTAGGTTACATGTTGGTGATGTGTTTGACGAAATGCCTATCATGGCTAGTAGGGGTCTGGTTATGGTCTTGTTCAGTTATTTGTTTTTGCATCAAGCAGGTATTTCTTTTCTTTTCAAAAATAAAAGGGAATGTACATTCGGTTGTACCCCTTCCATATCAGAATTTTCCGTCTTTAGCACGTATGGATCCTTTGATTAAGTCGTCAATTTTCTTTTACTTCATTCCAGATTTCTCCAGCTGATATCAAATCTTAATCCTGTTGTATGAATTGAGTGTTCAATTTCATTGGGAAAAAAGCCATTTCTTCTCCAACAATGTCTTTGTAATTTGATCCAATCTTTGATTTTCATACGATGCTGGCCACAATAGACATATTGCTGGTGGGGACTAGACCCTATTGCATGGAGGTGGGTCAATTTCCCTACCGCAATAGTCTATTGGTCATTGAGCGCAGCGTGCCTATTGATGAATCTTTTAACTTTAGGTCTTTTCCAATTTGATCCAACTGTCGAATATAAAAATATTTCAATTTGTTATTACATATATCTAGGGAGTAGTTGCTTAAGACAAATTTATATCTCCCTAGATAACCCATCTTGTCAGATATTTCTTTCGAATATTTCACGAAAGAGATATGTCAAAGATTCTCATGACTCTCCAAAAGAACTTGGGTTTCCCTGTATTTTTACTAATTTTAATCTATCACTCCATTCTGGGTAGTGGCCTGGGTTTTAGGACTAAAAAAGTGGCTTAAATCTCGGCGTCACTGGCACAGATATGGCAATTTTGGTCCTTGGTCACTGGCAGGCAAGCCTCTGAGAGTGAATTTAGGCTGATGGTTGCTCACTTTCCCATAGCATGAGAGAAACTATGGCCTAAGATATCCATAACAATAGTGGGACCCAAGGAAAGGCTATCTGAGTGGCTGACTTGTCTCTTAAGGATTATGTTGATGATGTTGGATGATTGTGTGTGATGTTCCATCAATTCCATTTCCTTAAGGTCACATAGGAGGTTGAATATGATCATAGTAACCTCTTGTCTCATGTTTATTCCGGTTGGCATGGTTACTTGGGTGGACGTGGGAGGAGGGTGTTACATTTGTACTTAATGGCTAACAAATCTAGTAGGAGTGAGGCCTTTACATTTTTGACTCTTCACGATGTAATTTTATCAAGAATTAATAGAAATGGTTTGTTCACACAAAAGAATTTATTTCTAGTGCTACATTTGCATAATCGTGTAGTAAGGATGTCAATTCCTCAACCATCTCTTCATTTGAAACCCATATGATATCATCACAAGTGAAAATATTAGGTCCATATGGTATTTATTCCCTATTTTTAAGGAAATTTAGGCTATTCTCTGCTTACTTTTGGAATAATGAAACTCTATTACCAAATACCTCAACTAGATTCAATGTTTCCTCCTCTACTATATTGCTTGAAGAATTATTTTGAATTGTGTCCTCTCATAATGTAAAATGATCTCAAAGAGACATAAAGTGATCATTGTTGATCCTAATGAAATCAAGATCAATAGTCTTTAGAAAATTATTCCAACTTAGACCCCAATGTATTAATGCTCTCTCTTTGGTAATGTAATGGATACACTTTATTGATTGTTTGTAATTAATAGTAATAAAAACATAATAATGATATCCCTCAACAAATAAAAATGCATGTCTGGGTATTGTTAGACCTTTAGAAAGTGGTGTGATGATATATCTTTTTTTAGGTTGAAGCCAAAATAAATAATTAGAGAAATTTTGAGGTTTAAAATGAGCCTCCTAAGGAAAATAGTAAAATAATAATATAATCGATCAATTTTCAAAGGGAGAAGGGGAAAATACCTTATTTTTAATCATTCTTTCCACCCATATCCTTATAGATTTCCTCAAAATTTAAGGTATACAAACGTGTTAGATGCGAAAATAAATCAACATCCAACAATTACCCACCTTGCATACTTTTGATACATCCACATTAAGATGAATTATGAATACATGAACAATTGTGTTTTTTAAAGAAACACATTTTTATCAAATATTCTTATTATGGGTTTATCAAAAGTATGTAGAGTAAGTACTCATTGGATGAAAAAAATAATTCAACATCCAATTAATGGTAATTTCAAGTTTAGTAAACCTATAAGGAAATAAATATAAAATATGATTAAAAATGTGTTTTTTTTTTTTTTTTGCAAATATATCCATCCTTATAGCTATAATTATCATCTTGAAACCTATTGGCTCTTTTAAATTTGTTATTAATAGCACATTCTTTTAGGTTTATTTTTTACCTAAAAAATTCTCTAACATTTAACATAGTTTTTAGAAATTTGACTATGGCTTCTCCATTAGCTCCTTTCAAATGGATTATGGAGAGTTTTTAATTGTTGAAAGGATCACGTTGGTGTAATCATGCTCTAAAGATGTTAATTCCTTCTCCAGATATTCATGTGACACCTATATGGTATCATGACAGGTGAAAATATTAAGTGCATAGAACATCTCTTCTTTAATTTAGAGGAATCATGGATATTCTCTACTTCCTTTAGAAAATCATGCATTAGAGGAAATTCCAACCTAAAAGTTCCCACAAATTTTTTATGTAATTTTCATGTCATAATATGTAAAGCAATAAAAAACATTTAAATTTAAAAAGAGGTAAATGTAAATATTTTGGAGGGAAAAGAAGAAAAACTACTTTTCTTAATTGTATTTTTGGCTTATCTCCTTATAGGTTTACTCAAACTTCATGTGTAGACACTAGTTGGATACATAATTAAATTACACATCCAACGAGTATCCATTATGCATACTTTTATGAAGACCCACTTTGAAACAAATTGAAGATACATTAAAAAAATGTGTGTGTATCTTCAATTTTTATCAATGTGGGTCTTCTTAAGAGTATGCATAATGGGTACTTGTTGGATGTGGAATTTAATTTTGCATCCAACGAGTGTTTCCGCTTGAAATTTGAGTATAAGGAAATAAGCAAAAAATATAATTAAAAAAAAATAGTTTTCTTCTTTCCCTCCAAAATTCATAACTCTTATTTTATTATTTTAACTATTATTTTATTATTTTTCCTTAGAAGGCCACTTTTAGGCTGAAATTTCCTCTAATGAATGTCAAAGCCAAAGAGCTTAGGTGGATGTACACAGAGAGAGAGAGAGAGAGAGAGAGAGAGAGAGAGAGAGAGAGAGGAGTATTAATTGCATAGGATATTTCTTCTCTATTTTTAGGGGAATCATGGCTATTCTCTACTTTATTTAGAAAAACATAAATGTCAAAGCCAAAGACCTTAGGTGGATGCTGAGAGAGAGAGAGAGAGCCCAATAAATTCATAATTCTCTAAGGATATCAATTCCTTTACCAGATATTCTTATGACACCTATATCATATCATGACAAAGTGCATAGGGAATTTCTTCTCTATTTTTAGGGGAATCATGGCTATTCTCTAATTCCTTTAGAAAAACATAAATGTCATAGCCAATGACCTTAGATGGATGCAGCGAGAGAGACAGAGAAAGAGATACGAATAAATTTATCAAAATAATACTTCTAGACAACAAAGAAGTTGAAAAGTAGTTATATTATATGAAACATTCTTATGCATGAGAAGTAATGGTGATTGGAGCAACTAGAGCTTCAAGAAGCTTATTTTCTTTAAGTTGGGTCAAACTTTTCTTCCTTGATTTGATGATAAATCAAATCATCTACCAAACCTTTATTTTTCAATATTATACCCATCATTTACTTATTCTAGAGAATCCAATTATGGGAAATGATATTTTATTTGTCGACTTAAAATCGAATATGATATTGAGATATTATTTTTCTATAATATTAAGGACAATTCAATTGCAAAGATGTAGAATATGCTCTTCTAAAAAAATGCACCTTTTCTACAAAGCTTAATTCTTCCTTCTTAAATACATTTTTCATAAGTTGAAATAAAAAGGCCTTTGAAATCTTACTTGATACCTAATTAACACAAGTGTGGATAAGAAATTGAGTTGAGGATGTGCAAAATTCATCATAAAACTTGGAGTTTGGTTACTATTGATAAATGTTTCTGATTATGAATTATGAATACAGTGGCTCACTTGAAATGTATTTTATAGGTTTTCAATTTTTGAAAACATCACATTAGCATGATCATGCTACAAGGATGTCAATTCATTCCCTTTCTATTCATTTGTCGCACCTATGGCAACATTACAAGTGAGAATATCAAGTTAGTAAGACATTTATTAATTTTTTTTAAGCGTAAATAGAAATTCTAGTGCCAAACGCATTCCTTTAGATATTTGTCGATATTTATCAATATATGTAATTAACAGTTCTTTACATTTTTAAGAAATTTCAAATTGGCATTACATATTAAGCAATCTCTCAAGAGGTAATATACACATAATGCCGACCTATGATGCATAGAGGTAATATCACTATGTGAAGTAAAATAATTGAAACCTCGCATTAACTTTTATGCAAGATCATGGCCTCATGGAAGTCCGTGCCACATGTGATGGTGGAAACTATCACCATAGTGATCAAAAGGGGCATTTACAACCGTGGGGTCTACCATATTTAGCTAATATATGACGTTATTTTGTTGTGATAGTTATATTGTAGTAATATAGTATGTTTCATTTGCAATATTGATCTATTTTATAAAAAAAAAAATTGTTCAATGTCACAATTTTTATCACTAAGCTTATTATTTTTTGGATGTAAAAAAAACAATATTCTTGGACTTCTCATTCAAAGATATATTTTACTTTTTAGTATTATGGAAAGATTTAGGATATTGATTTGGAACTTTGGACCTATATTATTGCCATAACTTAGTAGAGTAAATTTGGAGTCTAAAATGGGCTTCTTATGAAAAATATTGAAATAGTAAAAGCATACAACGCATTATACTAAGTATATTTTGTGTCACACTAAGTTAGAGGTATTATCTAGTGAAGGTCAATCAAAGTTGTCACATTAATGGTAATAAACCGGCCTAGATCAATCTTAACCCTAGATCTATCAAGCGTTGAGAGGGATCAAAATCTCTCGAGGCACAAACCTTTTTTTATTGCAAAACTTGAGTAAAGGTTTTCACCTCAAGAGATTTGATCCCTCTTGGCACTTGATAGATTCAGGGTTAAGATGGATCAAGTTTAGTTCTAGTCATGTGAGGCCATGGAAAATTTGTTGAACATTTAATTATTATGATCATTTTAAATATGCTAAATATGTCTAAGATTATTGTGATCATTTTAATATTAAATAATCAAATAAAAATTGTGAATACAAAGTGGTAACGTAACAATGTTGAATGCTAGAAAATGTGAATAATAATATTATAGTCAATTACAATTAGTATTTATTGTGATCAATCTCGAACTATTTTCTTATACTTTTCTTATTATCACACCTATTAGTTTTTCCATCTTTCATATGAGTCATATGAAAAGGGAAATTGAAATCAAAGACCATTTAAATATTTAACTTGGGCTATTGCAGTAAACACTATACCTTGTCTCTCTTGCTCTCTAATATTAATTGTAGCTTTCTCCAACGTCAATCATTGTGACTTATGGAGTGTTAAACCCCAAGTAGGTTTCAATTGTAGTAGGTTTTTATTACCTCATTTAAATGCAAAGTGTCTCACAATGTTGAATGAGAGAAAATGAGAATAATAAGAATGTAGCCAGTTACAAATAGTTTATAGTTTCAAGAAGCAAACATTTCAATTAAGTAAACATTTTATTTAAGATGAAAATTCAAGTATTTTATTTATCGATGAATTATTGTAACACATAAATCATTGCATGTTGTCAATAATTTTTTTGTGCTTACACTGAAATTAATCCACACTATTAATCTACTTACCTTGAAATTAATGTACATCATACATCTAGTTACATCAAATAAAAAATAAACATATACATTGAAATCAATACATCTAGTGTAAGCATTCAAATGAGATTAGAAATCAACAACTGCACTGAAATCAATGCATCTAGTGCGAGCATTCAAGTAGGATTATAAATCAACAACTACACTAAAATCAATGCATCTAGTGCAAGAAATAAAATAGGATTATCAATCAACATCTACAGTAAAATCATTGCATCTAGTGCAAACAATCAAATAGAACTAGAAATGAACAACTACATTGAAATCAATGCGCCCAATGCAATCAATCAAATAGGATTAGGAATCAATATCTACACTGAAGTCAATGCATCTATTTCAATGAAAAACAAAAATATGCATGGCCTTATAAATCTAACTTATTTTAACTTTTATAAAAGACTTACTTCATCTTCCCTTATGTTGAATAATGTTCAATATTATATAATACTGGGGTCAATTTTGTAAAGTATATGCCTATAAAACCTCAATTTTTGTTGTCCAGTTTAGCATCCTTCTTGAAAAAAAATGTCGTTTTGTTGGATAAGAAGACTCAATTAAATGTTCTTGAAGGTGTTGTCTATAAGTGAGACTTCTTGAAAATTTTGTTGGTTTATTTTATGATCTAATTTGTCTAGAATCCAATAGGGATTCATTGAAATCACAAGTTTGACAAGTGAAATATTCACAATTGAAGCGCCCCAAGGGTTTTTGAGGGTGCTAAATCCATATATGCAGTAAAAAAATCCAGTTTAAACAACATAAATCAAGATTTCACCTCAAATTTTTTCGCTAGATTCCAACTAGAAATCCGTTGGAAACTCCAAAAAGTCTCACATATAGACAACTCTACTTTTGAAGATATAGATATGTGCTAACTAATGTATTTATTGTGTTCCAAGTGTTGACTTGCATATAATTGCAAAATTCTCATTCTGGTTAATAAAAATTATAATTTACGATAAAATTATAATTTAGTTGATTTTTATGATTTTTTTAATCGTAATGTGAAATATATCATGAAATAAATGTTTTGATTTCTATCTACATTTACAACCATTTAATTTATATAGATGTGCCAATTTTATAAATTTAAAAACAAATATCAATAGAACCTATTTATTTTTCATAAATTGATGGACCCATACTGTTTTTTTAATATTATTTTAAATTTTATTATTTTAATAAAATTTAAAAATTTGTACTTTAAATATTATTTTTAAAATACAAAAAATAAAATATTTTAATATATTTTAAAAAACTAAAATTAATTTATAATTATAATTATAATTATATATATAAAATAAATATTATTATATAAAAAAAAAAAAAATAGAATTTCGTAAGAAAAGGAAAAGTGAAACGAAAAACATTAAAATATTTTAATAAAAAAAAATAATGAAATGAAATAACAAATTAATTTATTTTTTTGTTGAATTTGGGTTGGGGTTAGTTTTAATGTTGTATGGAAAAATGATTTGTCTAGATTTTTATTACCAAGTTTTTGTTATACTCGATCCATCCTTAATGTGCCTCATAAAATCATTTTTAAGCCCAGAGGTAGCTCCGGCCCTCAACCTCTTTAATCCCCACAAGTAATTCTCACCTTTAACTCAAATCCGTGATATTTAAACTAATATATGAAAATCCACATAAATCCATTAATTTATATCTCATAAGTTAATAATATTTATTTAGTATTTAATTATTTTAAACCATATTTTAATAGAATCTGAAAAGCATAATGAAATGAACTCAACCCATTTATTTAATTATTACACTTATTAGGACCCCAAAACATTTATTCAATTATTTCACCACACCCTCAAATTGCAAACTCATGACTTAATGGATGTGAGCATGAACAAATCATCTTCTTTTCTTCTTATTTTTTCCCCTTTTATTTTAAATAAATTGCAAACTCGTGACTTAATGGATGTGAGCATGAACAAATCATCTTCTTTTCTTTTCTTAATTTTCCCTTTTATTTTAAATATAAAAAAAATTAGTTTGTTAAAAAAAATCTTAATTTTTTTTAATTAATTTAATTTTCATAAAACTTGATATCATATTAGTTGTTTGAGATTTTTTAGTAGTAGGATGGCAACATGTTTTGGGGGTCTTGTGTCTCAACCCCACTGTCCGGATCCATACATTGAGGCCTTCAACTATCTCATAGCCAACAGGTCGAAATATCAAAAGGTGAAGCTGACTTGCTTTGTCAAGAAGTTAGAGAAATTTCCCAACGTGGAGTCCTACACTCCCTAGGTGAGATCTCGAGATCTCTAACTTGCAGAGTGTATCATGGTTGATGAGTTTATGGGGATCTAGCCTTCCCCACATTCTATGAGGATTTTGGCGGAGAAAAATTGGAAGCCAATGATAAAGGGTTTTGTCTAGTCTTCCTTTTGCGGGGAGGGTTTTTTTTACCTTATTCAAAAATAAGGCAGATTGGAACTTGATTTTCCAAAGTGGGACATAAATTATGGGTGCTCAAGGGTTATATTTGGATCGATGGATTCTAAATTTTAATCGTGAAAGTGATGTGTCATCAACAATTCTTGCTTGGGTGAAGCTCCCCTTTCTTCCTCTACATTGATGGAATGCCACCACCTTCATAAGTATTGGTAATACCTTGGAAAAATATATTGATCAGGTCAAGCCACAATATGGTTTATTTTCTTATGTATGGATCTATGTGGAAGTGGATCTAGATAAGGGACTTCCAGTATCCATAAATTTGAACTTGGATGGTTGGTCTCACATCCAACAAGTGGACTATGACTAGCTTCCATTTAAATGCAAGGTGTGTCATGAATATGGCCATTTTGCAAGAAGGTGGAAAAAAAAACCAACAAGAGAAATGGAAACAAGTCGAGGGGGACCAATGGCAGCAAGCCAAAAGAAGAAGAACCCAAATGTGGAAAACCAATAACCAACGTAGGGAACCCGATTAAAACTACAACAAAAGGAAAGGGTCATCTTACTCCCAAAAAGTTGGCCTAGTAAATGGAGAAGGGATTAGCAAAATAAAAGGGGAGAAAAATATCAATAATAGTTATGATGCATTAAATATGGGGAATGAAGAAGGGGAAATCTCGTGGAAATCCCACGGAATAATTCTCCATCCCGATAAGGAATTGACCCCAATTGGAAACAGATGCAAACATGTAGTAGACAGATGAGAACATGTTTCCCCTAGAGGATGACCCAATGCATGTGTAACTTGAGAAAGAGTCTTCCTTGGACGTTGAAGAGTTCCTCTCTCCCATAAATATTAATCCATGGCTTGTATTTTCTAGCTCTACTAATGGAAAATTAGAGGCAGAGAAGGAAATGGAGTAGGATCAACTTCACAGGAAGGTTGGAGGGAAGACGAACCAAGGATTTGAATAGAGAAAGCAGAAAAAGACAAAGAATCAGGCACCTAATCAATTTTGGACCCAAAACTCAAATGGTATAGGAACACCAAGAAAGGAAGAAGCTAAACCCCTTAACAAGGGGCTACTCACACTGTTATTAAATAATGAATACTATTTCTTGGAATTACAGGGGATTACAGTCAGAAAAAAGAATGGCAGAAGTGAAATACATAATAAAGAAGAAAAAACCTTTAGTCCTCCTACTTCAACAGACTAAAATTGGAATCAAGAGATCCTTCAAAAGCAACATAAAATATGGCATGGTAGCGACATCCTCTTGGTGAGCTCTTATGGGGTCTCTGGTGGAGTTTGCATATTATGGGTTCAATCTTTGCTCAAAATGTTGGACCAACAATCATCTCATTGGCTATCAATAAATTTCTTGTGTATTCTTTCAAATAAGGTAGGTTCTATTGTTAATCTATAGATGTCAGTCCATTTTCAAGAGGAATCAGAGTGTCTAACTTCTTTATAGGATCTTGGAGACTTATCTTTTGGTTCAAAGTGTATTTTAATACTATTTTTCATCAATGGGAGAAGAAAGGTGGAACTTTAGTAAGAGATCAATTTCAAGAAACTATGGAAGACTTCACATAAAGCCACTTGTTGGATGCTAAACCAACCTCCAACAAGTTTACTTGGAATAACAGGAGATTTGACTTATGCCATATAGCTACCATACTAGATCACTTTCTAATTGTTGATTCCTTTTTGACAAAAAAATCATAATATCCTCACGCATTCTTTCTTGTTTAGTTTCAGACACTTCCCCATTGAAATGGAAATTTCAGAAGATGAGGATTATGGCATTATGTTGTTTCATTATAATCCACCTTGAAATTCAAAAGAAGATTTTAGTGACCTAGTAAAATAATTTTGGAGAGTATGGGTCCCAGGCAATTTGATTTCAATCTGAACGAAGGAGATAAAGAGCCTTGAGGAAGCCTTGAAGGAGTGAGTCTACAAGTAGAGGATGGATAGGATATATGTTATACAGGAACATCAAATGAAAATAGAGTTCCTTCAGTCCAAAATAGAGGAAGTTATTATTACTTATGAGATGTTAACTATCGAAAAGGAAGAATTTGGAGCCTTTCATAAGGATTTGAAAGAAGAGGAAGAAGAATGGAGATTAAAATCCAGGAGGTCAATGGCTTCAAATAGAAGATATGATATCAAAGTTTTTTCACAATCGCACAAGGAACAAGATATATAAAAATAAAATCAAGGAACTAATGATTAGAGGTAGTAAATTTTTAGGGTTCCAAAAAATCGAAGAGGAGGCAGTTGGTCACTATGTTGAGATGTACAATGTTGTTGGTCCCACTAGCCTTAAGGAAAAAATAATATATGCTAGAACATGTACCTGCAATTATTTCTCATACAGACAATTCACAACTTGTGAAGGAAATTTTAGAGGAATAGATCCAAAAAGGTGGTGTTGTCATTTAAACCAAATAAAGCTCTTGGACCAGATGGGTTTTCCACTCACTTTTATCATTAGTTTTGGTAGGTAATAAAATATGATTTTTATGGAATGATTGACTACTCATTTAAACACACTTGCATGGGTGGAGGAATCAATACCTCTTTCCTAGCATGGGTCCCAAAGGAAGAAAATCCATGTTCTTTTTCTAGGTTTAGACCAATCTTGTTGTGTAATGTTTCTTATAAATTCATTCCAAATATTTTGGCCTCAAGATTGGAATTTCTTCTCCCAAAATTAATCTCCGAGAACCAGGATGGATTTGTGCATAAAGACAAATATCCGATAATATTATCCTAGTCTATGGAGCAATTTATTCTAGTCAAGAAAGAGGAGACCAAGGCATGATCATCAAGATTGATATGTCTAATGTCTTTGACATGGTTAGAAATGATTATTTATTCAAGGTTATGCCAAAATTTGGCTTTCATGAAAGGTTTATACATTGGCTTTCCCTCTACATTAAGCCACATTGGATATCGCCATTAGTAAATGGAAGGGAAATGGAATTATTTCTTGTTTCTCCTATCCTCCATCAAGGATTCCCTTTGTTCCCCTTCATATATATCATAATGGTCAAATCTCTTAGAAGAAGGTTGGAGTTTTAAATAAGTTGTGAGTGTGTACCTGGTCTTAGGTGTGTTCATGGAATAAAGAATATAAACCAGTCTCAATTTGTTGATGATACCCTCATTTTAGGTGGGGCTTATATAATAATTGCATGAATATTTAAATGGGTCCTTGATAATTTTTTTGATATCTCTCGAGGTTTAACAAACTTGGGGAAATCAAATATTTGCTTCTGGAATGCCTCCTCTCGAAAGAAAAAAAAAAAAAGTAGGAAGTATTATTGGCTTCCACCCTGTGGAATCTTGGAAAGAATTTAAATATTTAAGGATTCCTATTTGTCTGAAATCAAATTCCTTGCAAGCATGGGACAAAGTCCTTGCTAAATTTAAAATGAATTTTTTTCCTAGGGAGTCCACTGGCTCAATTTAGTTGGATGCATTGTGTTGATCAAAGAAAAATTTTCTACTCTCCCTTTGTACCAATTCACTACCCTCCTTGCCCCACAAAGTTTTCTCTTTGTGATGGCTAATTAAATCTAAAAGTTTCTTTAGGAAGGGGGATGTTCTAGCACACAAAAAAATAATTTGATAAAATGGGCAACAATAAAGTATCCAAAAACCCATGGGGGCCTTGGAATTAGAGAACTTATGCTTATAAACAAAGCGATAGGAGAAAATTTAGTATGGAGGTTTATCACTCAGGAAGAATATTGGTGTAAGTCACTCCTTAAGGAAAAATATCTTTAGATAGAATGATTTTTATACTTCGTCTTAATTCAATCCCCCAAAGGAGACTCTATGATTTGGAAACCATGCACTTTTGCAACCCCTCTAACCAGCTCAAATGTCTTTTAGAAACTTAGAAATGGATAAATATCAATATATGGAGGAGCAAAATACTAGATAAGCAGTACTTGGAATGAAATTATGAGTTACTACTTTAGAGGGAATTCTTCTATGCTCAAAGAAAATCAACACTAATAGACATTCTAGATGGAACAATGAAGAAAATTATAGATTTGAACCTCAGAGGAGTCACTACGAACTTGTATCATTTAGTTTACAAACTTCAAGACAATCTATTTGGATTTGCTATGTGGCATTGAGAGGGGGTGAATCATCTTATATGGAAGCATCATTTATTAACTCAATGAAGGAATCACTATCACACCCCCAAAGCACTCCTCGAGTTAAGGCACATGAAGGCCCTTTTAGCATGCAACACTAGCGATGTACCTCATAATAGTTGTGACCATCTTATGAGTACTTGAATCCTGAACTACGCCTATAACACTTATACTTCTTATTCACGTGTAAGATATATTATGTATGTAGAATCCAACATTCAATCTTAACAAAAGTATGATGCTCAAATACAAAGTTTATCTCCACCATGTATAATATACAATCATAACATTAACAACATGCTACAATATATCGTTGTGTAAATACAACACTTCTTCAAAGTATAGTACACCACATATATAGAATGGGACCCTTAGCCTTGCTTTTAACTATATATAATATCTTTGATTTACAAAATTGCAAAACTTACAAATTTTCAAGGCCCTCGACCCTTATCAATTTACAATAGAAATAGTCATTGGTTTCCCAAAGAAATCCCTAGTAAATGCTTACAAGATAGACAACCGTCCCCTTGGTTTAAGACCCATCTTTCATGACTTGGGCATGCTTGACTATCTACTTGGTTTTGTTGTCCCAACAACTCACATGGCTTCATCTCATCTTTACGACTCCTCACTCCACCTTTTGGTAGAGTGAGCCCTCATGCAGTTGCCTTAGCTCATTCAGACCTATTCCTTTGTCTCCTTGTATGAACTTGGTTCTTTTTATTTCTATTTTATGCCTCCTTCCTTACTTGTTCCATCATTTACTTATACATCTCCATTATGCACTTGAATAATCATTCGAGCAATAAGGATGACTTGTTCCATCTCGGGCATGAGCACTTGTGTGGCATCAATCGAAGCTCATTTCATCTCAACTCATGTATGAAACCCCAAATTTTGATTGGTCCAACTCATTTTGTCTTAGGTGTGGGCTCTTATGCAGTCTTAGTAAACACTCATTCCATCTCAACTCGTGTGGGAAACCCCAATTTCTGGTCGAGCTAACACATTCAGTCTTGTGCACGAGAACTCCATGTGGTCTCTATCAACTTGTTCCAACTTCTTTAGCATGTTCTTGTGAGTGCATCCATTTTTCTTAGGTGCCTTGGGTGTGCTCATGTCACTCTTGGGCACCTCATTCCTCGGTGTGTTTGTGCCGACGCAGGAACCTCATGTGAGTTCTTTTATGCCAACTAAGGTGCCATGGTTGCTCTCGGTTCACTCATGGAAAAAAAAAACATCACAAAATGTGTGATGACTCTCATCTCGCAACTCATCTTGGCCACCTAGTGGTGCTCATGGGTGCTCAAGCTTGGAGACCTAACATCCTCCTTCACTCTAAAGATATTATCATCCTCGACAACGAACCCCTCCTGACAATTCATCCATCACCAAAGGAATTTCATCCTCGAGAAGACTACTCATCAAATGATATCTCATGCCAACAAATAACCTCCCTACTACATGAATCATGTGTATAATGCTCGTCTCCTGACATTGCTCAACCCTATGAATCTGTGAATGCTCTTGTAATAGTATCATGTGTTAGATCCCCTCATTTGCTCAGTAAATCATGTAGCTAATATGATTGTAGTTCCAAATCCACAAGAACTCACATCACTCAAAAAAATACAAACACCATCACATATCCATGTCATATGAACACCTCCATACATGCTCATCATCTCAAATATTCTCATGAACTACCTTTGCTAGGCACTCCACACTTCCTTGGACTCGCCACTCTAAGAAACTGAAAATGAGCCCATCTCTAGGAGCTCAAAAACAATATGAAGCAGGATAGTTTTGGGGACTACCTTTCCACACTCTAACTCTACCTCTTGAATATGTACCTTTTTATCTCAAATATGCTTTATATGATCCTAGAAAGGGTCCTCCTATTCCTGGAATGAACCCTCTATACTTATCTGAAATGTATGTCAACAAAGGGGGATAAGAACCTATCCTACCCACACTCTCCTTAATTAATCTCTCCAACTCTAGATCCTCAAGCCAAAACTTTTCTCCAGTTGTCTCACTAGATTCCTCAAACTCTCTGATTGATTGTCTATACCCATGCTCATTATCTTGAACCTCGTCCCAGACTATAGATGAAATCCTTCTAGTTCCATCATCATTAAGGTTATCCTCAATCAACTCACCATCATCATATATGTCAACAAAGTCAACAAACTTGGATACTGAAGTGTCAACATCAACAATCTCAAGCCTTCTAGCAATAATTAAAACCGTCTCTTCTGAATCAGACATCATCTTTATCTATTGTATAAGAGTAGAATCCACATGATCCAACCTCCTAATAATCTCATCATCAAGTTGTCTCTCCTACACATGAATAATTGTCATCTTATCACTTCCATTTAAAATATCCTACAAGATCAAAACAATCATAGGTTCCACTCCAAAAGAATGAACAATCACTCTAAATGTGGCATAGGTGCAACTTTCTCTCTAATTGGAAACTCTTGTCACAATACAACCTCATAATCATCCAACTGAATGATAGTGAAGTCAAAATTTCCTCTCCAATATTTGATCTTCAATGGAACATCTCTAATCATCCCAAGAACTATCTTATCCTCGAAGTTCATTGCTTTGTAGGATATATGGACTGGAACAATATACAAACCCAGTATCCTCGCTACATCCTCTCTCAATAATTTATGAGTAGCACCACTATTTATCAAAGCAACTCGTTGAATCCCACCTACTGATCAGGTGATCAGTATTTGGCTCAAAATTAAAAGTGCTCAAAATAGCTCAAAACCTAAATGACCGTGTCTATCTCAGTGATACGATCCCAACGCAACTCGTTTCACTCAAAACAGAGCTCGTATGAGGAATATATCGCGTTATGTTCGCTTTTCCAAACAGAAGAATTTTTGCAAAAAAAAATACAGTCACTGCACAGTCAACAGTCCGTACTATTGAGGTGGCAGGTGATTGGGCAAGTCAAAGTTGGTCAATGGCTAGTAAGGTTTCACCAAATGGCACGTTGTGGTTGGTCTGCATTGTGGTGATTTGGCTCGTTTTCATTGGTAGGAGGATGGACCAATGAGGAGGAGACATGTGGCAAGCCCGGAGGCTGCCACGTGTCCCTCCCCAAAGGTCGGACTTATCAACACACTTTACCAAAATTTTATGGGTAGGTTGGTAGAGTCGAACCTGCGATCTCACCTGCATAGTGCCTACGCCTTACCATTCTACCACGACGTTGTGACTTAACATTCAATGGTCACATATTATATTTGTTATGTTATGATTTGGTGGTTGGGGGGAGGAGGGAGCAGACCCCCTCCCATGTGACCATTACCACAAAACCGGAGGTTACGCAAACCATAACCGTTGGCATTTAATGCCACCATGTGACCACACCATACCATCGATGGTCAGCGCAAACGATAACCGCACAATTAGTGCTAATCTGGATTAACTCATAGTTAATACATTATTAACATTTAATTAATGCGCAGTTAAGATTGGCGACAAAGTTGGCGGAGCCCCTAAAATTCAGCGCTAACTGTAGATTTAGCAGAGTTAATTGGAGTTCCTCTAGTTTTAATGGAGAATTCCTATGAGAAATTGAATTTTCCATAACTTTTGCAAAATTCAACCAAATTGGGAGCAGGAAAAGGCATTCCTAGATTATTTTGATGTTCTTAGCACATTGAATCAAGTTTCAGGAGCAGTATAGCATTGAAAACAACATTTTTTTCATTTTGAGCTAATACAGAGGCCCAAGCCATGGAAGCTAGACCAAGGAGATGTGGCCCAGGAGGGGTGAACTCCTTCATCAAAACATTGTGTTAAGTTTTCATTTTGATGGTTTGCTGTACATTTGTTTGTTGTTGTTCAACACTTTACTTTCATGCTACTTTTCTCATGAATTTGACATAAAACTTGACAAAATTTTACCTGTTCATTCACAAACACCATAAAGGAAACCTATGCATATGAAGAAAATGATAAGCAGTTGTTTTTAATTCTGAAGTTGAAATTAGCACATCAAAACTAACATTCAACAACAAATCAAGTTGGTATTAGAGCAAAAGGTTATTTGCTAGATTGCTTGAGTTTTGTGCATGTAGGGTTTTAATGGTTGCAAATTTATAATGTTTACAGGGTTAAAGTTGCAGAGAGGAGAAGGGAAACTATTGGTTGCAAATCCGGAGGTAATTCCTAGGAGAAGGAGAGCCACAAGGCCATAATCTCCACCTAAAGTTTCAATCCCAGCTGCACTTGAAGCACCTCAAGTTTTACCTTCAATTGAGATTGAGGAGGTACAAGCAGTACCAGAAGATGGGCTTGAATCTAAAGCCATCATGTTTGGAGAAATTGAGACTAAAGGTATTTCAAAAGTGGAAGCATTCAAGAAAGCTTTCTATGACTTAAATGACAAGGTTAGAGTCCTCTATGAAGATAGGAATACTAGAATGGATAGAGAGAGTTCTAAGTCCCCACATGGAGAGGGAAGCTCAGAAGATAAAAAAAAAATATGACAAAATGGATTCAAAGGGTAATGGAGGAAAGCCTCCTCCATCTCCACCATGTTCATCATCTTCATCATCCTCATCATCTCAAATAGCATCATCTTCCACTTCCACCACAAAAACTATTCATACTCATTCAAAAATCCCAAAAGAAAAAACTCCTTTACTCAAATTGGACATTAAGTTTGAACTTCCCATGTACAATGGTGAGTTGAATGCAGAAAAGTTAGACAATTGGATTCAACAATTGGAGGTTTATTGCAGAATTTAGAACCTTCAAGAAGATGACATAAAAATCTAGTTGGCTTCATTAAGGCTAGAAGTTGCAACACTAGTTTGGTGGGAAGCAAATACTCAAGAGGAAATGTGAATTCATGGTAAGATATCCATTTCTTGGGTTCAATTTGTTTCTTCAATTAAAAGACAGTTTTATCCTTTAGCCTATATGAAAAAATCCATTATGAGTTGGAAAATTTTTATGCAACTTAAGGGCCAAACAGTTCAAGATTATACCCAAGAGTTTAGGAAAAGGGCTTCATTGTTAGGAGTAAACTTGAATTCCCAAGATACTCTCTTAAAATATATTGGGGATTTACATTCTTGCTTAAAACACACTATCCTTATGTTCAATCCAAACAACTTAGATGTGGTATGTGTGCAAGCCACACACCTTGAAGCAAGAGGAAAGAACATTAAGGAAGAGGGTAGTAAGAAGAAGCCATTCAAGGGTAAGGAGAAAGAGAAGGGTGGAAAATGGAAAGGAAAGAAGAATGCAAGTGTGAAGAAAGAAGGGGAGAAAACTAGATGCCAACATTGTTCCAAAGCGGGGCATGATGAAACCCACTGTTGGAAATTACATCCTGAACTAAGGCCTAAGAAATCAAACAATAAGGGAAAACAAAAGATGGCAGCTACCACATAACATGATCTTGGATCCGATTCCGGTGATGAGACCAAGATTTCAGCCATGGTCACAAAAGGAAAAGAATCTATTGCAAGCACTAGTTCCTCACATAGTCACGACAACACTCCAAATGAAGAATCAAGAATAGAGTTGTTCCATGTAAGGGTAATTTTAAATCATACAAAGATTGATGCATTATTGGATAGTGGGTCACAATCGAACTTAATTTCAGAAGAGTTGGTCAAAAAGATTAAGCTTGAAATTGTACCTCATCATAAGATATATCCCTTGGGTAGGATAGTCAATAATGCAAATTTACAATTTATAAGGAAATGCTTATTCAGGTTTGCCATTATTGAAAAATTCATTGATGAAGTTGAGTTAGATGTAGTTCCACTTGAAATCTCAGGAACCATTTTGGGAAGCCCTCATTTGTATGATAAGAAATCAGTATTTTATCTCCATGAAAACAAATACCAATTTCTCAAGGATGGAGTGGAGTATATTGTGAGATCCCATCGCAAAAAGTTAAACATTTCTTTGGTTAATGCAGGGCAGATGAAGAGACTAATAAATGCAAGTAAAAATTTTGTGCTTCTCATGATCCAGAAAAAGAATGTTATTGATTATGAATTTTTTAAAGGTTGTGATGATAAGTTAGAATTTGATTTGTTTGATGTGGTAAGAAAGCATGGCGAGATGTTTCAGGAACCAAAGGGGTTACCTCTCAAGAGGGGAATTCAACATGAGATACAGCTGCAACAAGATGTTCCACATCCAAACGTTGGCATGTATCGCATGTCGATTATGGAGAGCATGGAAATCAAGAAGAAAATTCAATAATTGTTGAACAAAGGTATCATGTACCCATCTACTTCGCCATGTGGTTCACCCATTGTCTTGGTACCAAAGAAGGACATGACTTGGCACATGTGTGTGGCTTTCCGTGCATTGAATAACATAACGGTAAAGAATCGTTATCCACTCCCAAGAATTGATGATTTTCTTGATCAATTGAGGTATGCAAAGTATTTCACTAAGTTAGACTTACGAAGTGGTTATCATCAAGTTAGAATAGATGAAGAGGACATTTGGAGAACCAAATTTAAAACTAAACAAGGATTGTTTGAGTGGCTTGTTATGCCTTTTGGTCTTACAAATGCTCCAACTACTTTCATGAGAGTTATGAAAGTACTTTCCAGAGATGAACATGTCATGCATGTGAACAAAGTACTTGATGTCTTGAGAAAAAAACAATTGTTTTTAAAGATGTCAAAGTGTGAATTTGGCAAGACTTTTTTAGTGTATTTGGGACACATTGTTGGAGGAGGTGAGATGAAGATAGACCCCTCTAAGGTTGAGGTCATTCCGAATTGGCCCAAGCCCAATACAGTTACAGAGGTAAGGAGCTTTCTAGGGGCAACACAATATTGGAGAAAATTTATTGCTAATTTTTCTTCCATTGCAGCTCCACTACATGCATTAACTAGTGTCAAGAAATTCTTCCATTGGGGAGATGTAAATCAAAAATCATTTGATGCTTTAAAACAAAAGATCACTTCAGCATCGGTATTGGCTCATCTGGATCTTAGATAGCCATTTGAGATTCAAACAGATGCTAGTGATTACGCCATGGGAACCGTTCTTATGTAGCATGGTAAGCCCATTTCATTTCATTCTGAAATTTTTAATGGTGTTGTGACTAACTATGCCACTTATGACAAAGAACTTTACGCATTGGTACAAAGTGTTAAAAAATGGATACACTACTTGATGGAGAAGGAGACCATTCTCCATACTAGCCATCAATCATTGCAGTACTTACAATCACAGTCAAAGTTGCAACAATCATGACACTTCAAATGGATGGGTTTTCTACAACAGTTTCATTTGGTTATCAAATACAAAAAGGGAATCTATAATAAGGTATCTGATATGCTTTCTACACCTATTGTAAATTCATCTATTATACTCAAGTACAATTATGTTTTACATGAAAGTTACATTGAGCAATATGCATATGATAATGAGTTTCAAGATGTGTATGCAAACTTGAGGCAAGGAAACCAAATTGAAGAGTTAGATTACCATGTACATAATAGTTTGTTGTATCACTTCGGCATGTTATGTATTCCATAGAGAGAAAGAAACATTATCATAAGGGAGGTGCACACTTCATTGATTACTGGACACTTTGATGTAGGCAAGACAATAGCAAATCTCCAAAGGTATTGTTATTGGCCACACATGTTTGATAATGTATCTCATTTCAGTAGAGGATGTTCTTTGTGTGCAACAAGCCTAGCAATAGGAAGCTAGGATTGTACACTCCACTTCCAGTACCCTCACACCCATGGGAGATTATCTCAATGGATTTTGTAGGAGGTCTTCCATTGTCAAGGAAAGGTCATGATTACTTGTATGTAGTTGTAGATAGGTTTAGCAAGATGTGTATTCTAACACCATTTAAAAAGAAAATTACAGCTGAAAAAACATCTCATATTTTCTTTCAAAATATTTGGGTTCATTTTGTTCTTCCTACTTCCATTGTAAGTGATCGAGATTCTTGATTTGTTGGGAACTTTTGGTCAAATTTGTGGGACATGATGGACACTAATTTGAAGAAGAGTACAGCCTTTCATCTGCAAACAGATGGACAAACTGAGATGGTCAACAAGACATTCATTCATCTTCTTAGAGGATATTGTAGCAAACATCCCAAGTTGTGGGATGAACAGTTTCATTACATACAACATGCATACAACAGGGCAAAGCATTCTTCCACAAACACATCGTCATTTGAGGCATGTTTTGGGTACTTGCCAAGATCGTTGTTGGCCCTCAATTTTGGTCATTTTTGTTTATCATAAGCCCACTTAATTACCATCATATTCCACCTTATTCCACTCATATATGCTTCATTTTACGCTTATTTTTCATATTCAGGTAATTAGATTAAGTTTTTCAATTTTTAGAAATTTTAGTAAAAATTGGGTTTGTAAGAGTATTTTTGGACAGAACTGAAAATTCTCGTAATTGCTCCATTGAAGTCATACTTGCAGGACACCTGGGTGCAATCTGAGCATGGATTTAGAAATCTTGGAAACTAAGAATGGATGTCTACCTATTGGTTCGGTCAAACCAAGCTAAAACAAGCCCAATCAACTCTTGTCAAACATGACCTGTTGTCCAGAAAATCCCTAGGAAATAAGCCAAAATTAGTGATTTTTGGGATTTTTCCAAATTTTGTGTAACTAAATGGGTGGATTCGACCAGGATAGATGGGATTAGGATAGATAAGACTGTTAGATACTTTTTAGTAAAGTTTGTTTGTTATTTCTCTATTTAAGCCAAGACTATTGAAGGCTTAAGGAGGTAGAATTTATGTAATCCGATTTTCAGACTCTTTGAAGACTAAAAGTTAATTGAAGAACCTGTTTCATTTCAATTTGTTGTTCATTCTTGGTTGATTTACTGAAGTTGTTGTATCTGAGATTTCTTCAAGTGTGCATGGCAAGGGTGGAGGGCCTCCACACCAAGCTAAGTGCACTTCTTGGTTAAATTTTCATAGTTTTCATAAATTAGTTCTTGTTTCAAATGTATTAGATGTGTGATAATTCTTGAATGGATATTGGTTTAATTCTAATCTACATATGAAGAGACACACCAGAATTTAAGTTAAATTCCTCTTCTATTTGATCTTGAACTAAAACTGAATTTCATTCTCCTTTTCTTATTTGAAGTATTTCTGCATTTCTGGTTTGAAGCAAGAATTGTGAAGAAGGACAACCTGGTCCTCCTTAGTTAGAAGCCTCTTCTTCTACATCTTCTGCATCATAAACCATTGTTAATTAGTGCTTTTGGATTTCTCTTCATGAAAGTAGTATTGTAGCGAAGGACAACCTGGTTCTCCTACGTTAGGAGCCTTATCCCTCACATATTACATAAGTGAATCAGAAATTACTTGATTAGATTTTATATTTGTAATATGCATTTCTTTCAATCTTTATATTTCATCTTCTAACATTGACTACCATTGGAATCCATAGACTTTGGACATGCTTCTAAGTTCTACAAACCCAAATTGATAATTAAATACTTGTGTTAATTTGCATAGTAAATGACCCAACATTTTGGTGTCGTTGTCGGGGATCGAACCCGGGTCACCCGCGTGATAGGCAGGAATACTCACCGCTATACTACAATGACCACATTTAAGATCCCTTGTGCATACAAGATTTTGAACAAGTACCACAAGAAGAGTTTTGTGTTATGACAATTAACAAGAGCCAAGCAAACAAAGATCATCTTAAAACTTGGTTTCAACTAGTCATTAGGTCACAGCGCTACTCCATTTTTCAACATCCTTTAGCATCAAATATTTATGATGAAATAATTTTTCATGTCCAAACATTCATTAAAGTATATTTTTCAAATTTGGATGTGAGTTTACTCATGATCTTGTTACAAAAATGGATGCATTGGAAATTCTCTTATACTTGAGAGAATGATTTATTTTTCTACAATAGAGTAGGATAGAATAACATAAATAAATAAATAGGTAGAATGATTTCACAATAAGACTTTTGGTTTAAATTCTCATGAATAAAATTTCACATCATTGTTCAATACTAATTTGAAAGGATTACATGGAAAAATGTAGTAAGAACAATCTATTTTGGGTAACCATATAGGATCTTTTTGAAATCATGTTTTTTTAATATATCTCTTGAAATCTAGTTTTTAAATCCTTTTTTAAAATTTTCAATTTATATCACAAATAAAAATGTGATCAAAATCAAAACTAGGTCTCAAGTGAAATGTTGAAGACATAGTTAGTACAACCTACATTTGAGGTGTCTAATGGAAACATTTTTACCTGATATTCATAGGAAAGATAACCCTTGGAATCTAATTTCCAAATCAATTTGAATCACCTCAAACGGCTATCATATGAAAAATTTATTCTTAAAATACTAACTGCTTCTCGAAAAATCTGTATGGTGACAATTCTAGGTCTTGACTGTTCATTGGCATATTTAACATACCAATCATCCTATTTTCAAAACCTGTTTGTATGGGAGATAGAGATTCAATTCTAAATAAGTACACAATTTGAATCATCGCATTTAGAGCTCAAATGAAAACGATACACCACATTTAATGATTGCATGTCTTCAAATCAACATAGTAAAACTATGCCTCCTAGGGTTGTTCATCACTAATTTTGTGATATCAAGCCTAAGAATTTTTAAAACCTATTTCTATTGGAAAGAAAAAAATGAATCTATTTTAATCTCCAAGTCGAATCACATTGATACGATATTTAACGAAGAAGTTACACTTCAGATAGTGACTGTTGGTCTAGTAAAAAAAATCACAAGCAACTATATCAAACATGGTACTTTTTATCATTTTTAGCATATCATTTCAAACTATTTTGAAAACCTATTTATACTGGAAGTAGCTATATGAATTCACTTTAAATTTGCTTTGGAATCACTCTAATTGGACATAAAACAAATATTTTGTGAATGAAATAGCGCTAGGAAGTCTAGGTTGGCCACCATTCCTCAAGGGGTAAACAAATGCAATTTCTTTGAATATTATCTTTGGAATTGTTTTTAATAATTGATTGTAATTATTATACATGTTTCTTGGAAGAAGAGAGATTGTACACCTCTCTTCCTCCATCATCTAATATTGTATTGCAAGCATCTGCTATGTTTTTGCAGGTCCCCGAAAGATTTGAGAGGTCAATTTCATAGATGAAGGATTTTCAAAATCAATCTTTAAAAATTCATATCTATGAATATGAAATGAAAGCATTCAAGTGAAAATGAAGTGGGAATTCACTTGATATTGAGTTCATCCAATGAAACTCAAATTTGTGAAGCTTGCTCTTAGTTATTGACCAACAACACCAACAAACCCTACAACATGAATCAAGATCGAGGAAAAGGCATGAAACTAATAATCAGAAGAAGAAGTCAAGTTTTTTACCATGAAAAGTCACATCCATTGCCAAAGAAGCCTTTCATAAGCCATATTGCTCATGATTTCATCCATCATCCATATTGTATGTTAAGCTCCGCAATCATGCATGTTGAAGTCCAGACTTATTATCTATCCATTTACTACTAAATAATTATTTCAACATAACCTATTTTCATAAGCTTTTCATACTTCCCTACCCCATTACACCCCACCTCCATCCAAAAAAGAAAAGAATAAAAAAATAGAAAAAGATAAAAAATAATAATGGATTTTGGTTGTGAAAATCCAGGAAACTAGCACAACACAAACTCGAATTCATATCGAAAAACCAACTTGTTTGGCCGATATGAATTCTCTATTGTGTTTTACTTTTACTTCAGTTTGATTTTGTAGAAATAATCCTCCAGGAAGTGTAAGACTTGAGGACAAGTCTTAACATAATCAAGGGGGAAGTTCGTAATAAAACTATGCATATAGTTTGAGCAACTGTATTGAAGGGCCCTGAATTACATGACAGAAGCAACCTAAAACATTATTGAAAATTACATGACACAAGGGACCGAAAACATCATAGTCAATAAGTATCAGAAGGGACCTGAATAAAGCACCTGCATCCACATTTATCAGTAAGGGACTTGAACACGAACAATATAAAAGGGCCTTGAATAAAGCACCTGCATCCACATTTATTAGTAAGGGGCCTGAACAAGGATAATATAAAAGGGACCTTAAAAGCTACTACAAACATCTATATATAGTCCAACATTGATAAGAACAAAGTGATGACAAAAAGAGTAATGAGCTATGAGATCAAAGGGAAGTACTGGAAGTTAAAATTATTTTTAAAGCCTTTGATTTTGAAATTTTTTCTAGGATTGATAATTTAGTTTAAATACTTGAATATGAAAATCCCTATATATTTATTCATTCATCCACCATATATTCACCTATTAACCATATTCATTATCATTTACAACCCTTTTTTTTTTACAAATTTTGATCAAATTTGTTGGCCATATCTCCTTCTTTTATTAATTTGTTGACCATCAGGCAAGATTGGGATATGCATCTACAAAATCAAAAGACAAGAAAGAGTTAGTATCATTGTAAGAATTTTGATTTAAAAATGACCTAAAAAAAAACTATGGTCATTTTAAAATCAAATACAAGAGGATATGATAATAAAAAAATGGACACAAGACTACAATGATAAAAACATGAATATGCAACATGCACATATGATGGATAAGCAAAGATCCTTACGGTCGTGAGTATTCAAAATGTAAATATTAGTGGTTATTCAAAACTCTAATATACAAACCATGATGCAACTTTAGAGGACATAAAAGAAATGTCGAATACGTTGAGCCATAGTACATATGAATTAAAAGTTTTATGAAACAAATGTTAAATCATGGCAGCATTGAAATCAACATTAGAGGGTCAAATCAAAATGGTCAAAAATTTTAAAGAAGAAGTCTGCAACTCAGAGAGTTACACAGTTTGGAACCCTGAGAGCTGTAGAAAAACTCTGGAGTGGTAGTGAAACATTCCCGGCTACGAAAAATTGCTCTAACCTGAAGCAAAGTGATACCTTAACACAGAGCTATTGTGAGGCCACAGAGAATAACACAGAGCTACTCCTACTCCGAGCTACAGCTACGCAAAACCATAACACACTCTCTCAACTATTGAAGCCATAAAAAAAGAGGCTTGGAACTTCAAATTGAGAGAGAATAGAGCTATAATTGAATAATAAAGATTAGCCTAAGAAATAGGCGAGGAATTTGTGGAGAAATAGGAAGGATAGGCATCAGTTTTAATGTGAGTTGAAGACCGAAATCTCTATTCGTCGAGTGGATTAAAGTGCTCCAACGAACTCCAAGAATTGCGCAGAAGAGTCAGGTAAGGATTTTATGGTTAGTAAAGCTCAGGATAGTTTTGAGAAGTGTCATGAAACTCCAATTATAAAATCAAGTCTTTGCCACCATTGAGCCCGACTGTGCCATCATTTAACCCGACTGGTTGCCATTGGTGAGAAAAGTGAATCCTCGACAAGATTAAACAGAAGTTCTAATTGAATTTCCATTGTGTTAACACAGGAAAAAAAAAATCATTAGCTTAAAGTCATCGCAAGACCACTCCAAGATCAGGTATATTCATTGAGTTTCAAAATTTCTCCATGTGAATTCAATTTATGGACGCAGTGAGCATATTTTTCATACATAGTGAGCATATTTTTGTGAAGCATCTTATACACAGTGAATACATTTGAAAGGATCTTCGAAGAAGGATAGAGTATGAATTCATGAGCACTGTCAAGATGTTTTTTTTATTATCTTTTACACAGTGAATTTTTTTAAAGGGGCAAAGAACTCATTTTTCTTTCAAAACAGAGAAAAACAGTGATTTTCCATAAATTTCTACAAGTTTTCTTGCAGTAAATTAAAGACCAGGTATCCTAAACAATTTCCTAGTGCATATTTCTCAACTGTTTGCATATGAAAATGCAGTAAACTTCAGTTGTATACACAGTACGCAATTTTGTTGAAACAGAGAGAGTTTTCATGAGGGTAAAGCACAATTTTGCAAAACATTGAAAGATTTTATTTTGATAGTGGAGATATTTTGGTAATATTTTAGGAAGTTAGAATTTTTCTTCACTCAGATTTACAAACAGAGGACCTTATTTTGATATTATTTGGAACAAAACACAAAGAAGGTTAATTTGAAGAAATTGTCTATTGATTTCCAGAATTCGATTTCTGAAAAAGCAAGTATGGTGTTGATTCTTAAAAATTGAAGGTAGAGAGGGTTAATTTAAAAAATTTGTAATTTCCAGACCTGTAGGTGTCTAGAGCTTAATTTACAAAGACGATAGCAATCAGAATATTGTTCTCAGAGGTATTTTGACAGGGTATTTTCCAAAAAGTTGTTTTCAAAGCATTAAAACAAAGCTTTCTCTCCACAAGCAACAAAACAGAGATGGTGTCTCAACTCAGAAATTTGACATTACAAGTTCAGGAATTTCTCCTCATCCTCATGGGTATTATTCAACTGTGGTGAAAATTTACATATCAGTCTAGCAAATCAACATTCTAGTTCAAAATTTTTGAGAAATATTACAGTCTTGGTAAGCAAATAGTTGCATTTTTAAAAATTGTTGATTACTTTTAAACCGTATATCCATTTCATGCAAAATTTTGAGGGAAGATGCATTGATATAAGATGAATAAACCCATAAAAGTCCAAGCCAAAAGAACTTTCATTTTTTAAGGAATCAAACAATGTCACCTACAACCAATTTGTCTTTTTCTCAAAATCTGTGATGAGGGTACTTCTAATTTTTGGTGAAGAGAAGCAATGGAGTGGTAGAAATATTTTTGCAAAATTTCAAAGAAACCTAGTTTGTAGTTTATAAGAAAATGGTTTAAAAAGTTTGTTGCTACTTATACAATGTAAATTTATGTTTCAACTTCACTAGCATTGCTAGAATTGAATGATCATTACTTTGGAAAGAATTGAATGATCATTACTTTGAAATTCATGTCCTATCAATATCATAAATTGGGCAAAAATAGTGGTTTTGGTTACTGGGCATTAAGAAATGGAAATTAAAAAGGAATGGGTTGCATAAGGATACTCATATGGTTCAGATAAAAGATGTACTACCTTCTTTCAAAATTAAAGAAAAATTTTAGACACATCTACAAAAGCATGGTAACAGACATGATTCACATGACAAAGAATTTAGTTAATCCTTGGATGTGCTCCAATTGAATTGACAAAGGAGGAAATGGAAAGGATTATTATATTTCTTGAAGCAGCACAAGCAAAGGATTCCACATCAGGAGGTAGAACCATAGGCAAAACAACAAGGGAGGTCAGCATACAGAGGCAGAAGATCAATGAGACAAAGGCAAGCATGAGGACATGCTTGAGAATAAGCAAGGGGGAGATGTTGGCCCTCAACTTTTGTCACTTTTGTTTATCATAAACCCACTTAATTACCATCATATTCCACCTTATTCCACTCATATATGCTCCATTTTACATTTATTTTGCATATTCAGGTAACTAGATCAAGTTTTTCAATTTTTAGAAATTTTAGTAAAAATTGGGCTTTTACAAGTATTTTTGGACAGAACTGAAACTTCTTGTAATTACTCCATTGAAGTCATACTTGCAGGACACCTGGGTGTGAGTTGAGCATGGATTTAGAAACATTGGGAACTAAGAATGGACGTGTACCTATTGGTTCGGTCAAACCAAGCTAAAACATGTCCAGTCAACTCTGGTCAAACATGGCCTCCTGTCTAGAAAATCCCTAGGTAATAGGCCAAAATTAGTGATTTTTGGGATTTTTCCAAATTTGGTGTAACTAAATGGGTGGATTTGACCAAGATAGATGGGATTAGGATAGATAAGGCTATTAGAGATTTTTTAATCAATTTTGTTTATTATTTCTCTATTTAAGCCAAGACGATTGAAGGCTTAAGGAGGTAGAATTTATGTAATCTGATTTTGAGACTCTTTGAAGACTGAAAGTTAATTGAAGAAATTGTTTCATTTCAATTTGTTGTTCATTCTTGGTTGATTTATTGAAGTTGTTGTAACTAATATTTCTTCAAGTGTGCAAGGCACGGATGGAGGGCCCCCATTCGAAGCTAAGTGCACTTCTTAGTTAAATTTTCATAGTTTTCATAAATTAGTTCTTGTTTCAAATGTATTTAGATGTGTGATAATTGTTGAATGGATATTGGTTTAATGCTAATCTACATATGAAAGGACACACAGGAATTTAAGTTAAATTCCCCTTCTATTTGATCTTGAACTAAAACTGAATTTCATTCTCCTTTTCTTATTTGAAGTTATTTCTGCATTTCTGGTTTGAAGCAAGAATTGTGGAGAAGGACAACCTTGTCCTTCTTAGTTAGGAGCCTCTTCTTTTACATCTTCTGCATCATAAACCATTGTTAATTAGTGCTTTTGGATTTCTCCTCATGAAAGTAGTATTGTAGGGAAGGACAACCTGGTTATCCTAAGTTAGGAGCCTCATCCCTCACATATTACATAAGTGAATCAGAAATTACTTAATTAGATTTTGTATTTGTAATATAAATTTCTTTCAATATTTATATTTCATATTCTAACATTGACTACCATTGGAATCCATAGACTTTGGACATGCTCTAAGTTCGACAAACCTGAATTGATAATTAAATACTTGTGTTAATTTGCATAGTAAATTGACCCAAAAATCGCCACTGGACTTCATCTTTGAGAAAGATGTCGCCATCGATGGTCATAGTGACATCGATAAGGCAAGGAAGATCATTGAGCAAATTCAATGGATATATCACACAGTGCAAGAACAATTGGAAAAGAGTCAAAGCAACTATAAGGCAAGGCATGACAAACATCGTTTCGATCATAAATTTCAAGTTGGAGACGAAGTTTGGTCATATATTAGTAAAGAGAGACTTCAAGGCGAAGGTAAAAAGATTAAGCCAATCTGTTATGGTCCTTTTAAAATTCTGGAAAAGATTGGTAACAATGCATTTAAGCTATATTTTCCTCATATGCAAATATTCTTTGTTGTTAATGTCGAGAATTTGAGATTGTTTGAGCCTCCTTTGATTGATGGTCAAGGAGAGCATGTTCAGCTGCCATCAATAGATGATTTCTTGCCAGAATATCTTGATGAACTTCAGTGATCTCATACTTGACAGAATAACTAGAACTTCAAAGAGAGGGAATGTCGAATACCTTCGAGTGGGACCCAAGGGACAAAAACCTTCTAAGGCCAAATGGATGCAAATTGAGAAGGTGAGGGAGTTATACCCTCACCTGTTGAACAATTGATAATATCTTTTGGGGTCCAAAAGGCTTCTAGTGGGGAGGAATGATCAAATGATCAATATTTAGCTCAAAAATCAAAGTGCTCAAAATCGCCCAAAACCTGAATGACCGCGTCCATCTCAGCGATATGATCCCAACGCAATTCATTTCACTCAAAATAGAGCTCATATGAGGAAGATATCATGTTCTGTCCGCTTTGCCAAACTAAAGATTTTTTGCAACAAAAAAAAGGGTACAATCACTGCACAGTTCGCAGTCTGTACTGTTGATGTGGCAAGTGACTGGGCAAGTCAAATTTAGTCAATGGCCAGTAAGGTTTTTCCAATTGACGTGTTGTGATTGGTTTGCAGTGTGGTGATTTGGCTCGTTTTCATTGGTCAGAGGATGGAACAATGAGGAGGAGACATGTGGCAAGCCCAAAGGCCGCCACATGTCCCTTCCCAAAGGTCGGACTTATCGGTGCACTTTACCAAAATTTTATGGGCAAGTAGGCAGAGTCAAACCCGCAACCTCGCCTGCATAGTGCCTATCCCTTACCATTCTACCACCGCGTTGCGACTTAACATTCAATCGTCGCATATTATATTTGTTATGTTATGACTTGATGGTTGGGGGGAGGAGAGAGCCAGACCCCTCCCATGTGACCATTACCACATAACCATAGGTTACAAAAACCATAACCGTTGCCATTTAATCCCACCATGTGACCACACCATACAATCTGGCGGCCAACGCAAACCATAACTGCACAATTAGTGCTAATCCAGATTAACTCGTAGTTAATACATGGTTAACATTTAATTAATGCACAATTAAGATTGGTAGCAAAGTTGGCAGAGCCCCTAAAATTCGGCGCTAACTCCAGATTTAGGGAGTTAACTGGAGTTCCTCCAGTTTTAGTGGAGAATTCCTAAGAGAAAATGAATTTGCCATAACTTTTACAAAATATGACCAAATTGGGATCAGGGAAAGGCATTCCTAGATGATTTTGATGTTTTAAGAACATTGAAGCAGGTTTCAAGAGAAGTAGAGCATTGAAAACAACATTTTTTCCATTTTGAGCTAATACAGAGGCCCAAGCCATGGAAGTTGGACCAAGGAGATGTAGCCCAGGAGGGGTGAACTCCTTCATCAAAACACTATGTTAAGTGTTCATTTTGATGGTTTTCTGTACATTTGTTTATTGTTGTTCAACACTTTACTTTCATGCTATTTTTCTCATGAATTTGACATAAAACTTGACAAAAATTTACTTGTTCATTCACGAACACCATAAAGGAAACCTATGCACATGAAGCAAATGATAAGCAATTGTTTTTAATTCTAAAGTTGAAATTAGCACAACGAAACTAACATTCAACAATAGATCACCTACACATATACTCATATAGTTCATTTGGTTCCTACTTTGATCGTGCTTTATAGTAGTCTTTCTTGAAGAAGTTACAACCAAAACCTACATCACTCATATAGATGGCTTCTCTGCTTATTGCATCGTAATTAACTTTTGCTTCAATGAACAATTTCTTTTCATATGATTTTCTCCACATATCAAACATGAAAAAGACTCTTATGTTTCCCCGAGTTTCTATGCTTTGGTCCACCCTCGTTCAAAGACTTCCCTTTTCCTTTCTTCACCTTCTCCTTTCCTTTATCATTGCCCTGATCTTTCCCTTCTCTCTTCCATTTGCACAAAAACACAGGAGCTTGTTTTCCATAGTGATAGCCTCTACAAGTGTATGTAAATTCTTCCTTCTCACTTCTATCTATGACCATGGTTCCAATCCCACCATGAATTTAAACAACTTATCTCTGTCAAGCATATCCTTGATCTCCATCATGAGAACTAATACCCATGAATCTACATTTGTATGCTACCAATCTACTTCAAATTCATTAGCTTAGTCCTCACATTCCAACTCCCTTGGTTTAAATTGCATGTACAAAGCTTCTCTCATTTCCACCCATGTAGTGATGTCATATTGGATGTGACCAACAATAATCTACTCTACCCTTGTCCTCCTCTAAGCATGACCCTAGTTGTCCAAGATACTACTCCACATCCCAACAGAAATTTCCAATCACCTTAGCACATCTGGTACCATCATATAATTTTGGTTCCTTTTCCTTCACCTTTGCTAAAGTACCAAATGAACCCTTGCCGATTACTTCCTCCAACACTGCAATCGTCTCTAACTGCTCATGAATAAATGAAACTAGTTCACCACCCTACATCTCCAATTTATCCAATCTTCATCCATCAATCTCAACTTTATCAAGAACTTATGAATCAAATCAAACAAGCTCAAATATTGAGCACCATTGTTCTTAACTTCTGTAAAATTCCTCTCGACCCCCATCAAATATATATATTCTTAAAACACTTGTTACCTCAGGGACATTATGGTGAACAACACCAAATTGTTAACAACTTGCTTCAAAATTCATACCACCTTTGAGGGAAGGTGGTGGTATTTTATTTGATAATTCCTTCAGTTGAAGGTGGTGGGCTTCGCTTTGATACCACATATCATTCCCCCAGAGTGCTCCTCGAGTTAAGGCACATTGAGGACCTATCAACGTGCAACATCAGCAAGGTTCCTAACAATGGTTGTGACCAACTTATTGTTAGAAAATTATATATTACGGAGCAATGGAACACATAAAATATTGCAGAAATATAAACACAGAAAACGCATAAAACAAGAGAGACATAGATATACATGGTTCACCCAGTTTGGGCTACGTCCACCCTGAAGAGGCAGTCCTTCCTTTCTATTATCCAGCAAAATGAAGAGATACAACCTATAGCAGATCCGCTGTAATATCCTTTGTTTTCTCTCACAGTCTCACCTTCTGCTTCTCGCTCGGAGAATACACATATATTGCACAGACTCAATACAATACCCTCATACAAAGAGAGGGGTTGCCTTCTAGGGCAAAAAACCCTAAACTAAACATAAGTTCTACCGTCAGATCATCCGCCTAATGAACGACCCAGATTGCTAGAAATTACTATATTTTTTACAAGGCAATTTTACATTTGTTTTAGCTTCGGGGGTGTTGCTCCGTAAACCCGCCGGGGATCGTTGGCCCCCGAACTTGGCCCCCCTAGACCCCCGCGGGGGGGACAAGTCCCCCCCGCTTGGAGGGGTGTACAAACTTCCTGGGGTATACATTCAGCTAAAACAAAGACCTCTAAACAATCATGCTCCATACTCAACCATCTCCCACTTGGAGAATGATTGTAGCAACTCCACCACTGCTTCATTTGTTGGAAAATGACTCCTCTTTGGACTTGGTTGTTTCTCATCTTCATCGTCATCCTTGAAGACTAATTGAAACTGAGCATATTCTCAGTTTCTCCCTGGTTACAACTTTTGTTAGCATATCTACAGGATTCTGGCTAGTGTGTATCTTTTCCAGCTTCAATTCTCCATCTTCCAACACTAATTGTATGAAATGGTACTTGAGCTATATGTGTTTAGTCCTGGAATGAAATGTTAAGTTCTTTGCAAGATGAATAGCACTTTGGTTGTCACTATATAATGTGACCATATCATTCTCCTTACCGAATTCACCCATAAACCTTTGTAACCAAATCATTTCTTTACTAGCCTCTATAGCAGAAACATACTTTGCTTCTGTTGTTGAAAGTGCAACAACACTTTGGATTTTTGAAACCCAACTTACAACTGTTCCACCAATAGTAAATACATATCATGTAGTGGTCCTCCTATTATCTTTGTCACCTGCCATATCTGCATCAACATATCCCTATAGAGAAATGTTTGAACCACCAAAGCATAATGCTTGATTTGTGGTACCTTTCAAATATCTGAGAATCCATTTCACTACCATCCAATGTTCCTTTCTTGGATTGTCCATGTACCTGCTTACAACTCCCACTGCATGCGCAATATCAGGCCTTTTGCAGACCATTGCATACATTAAGCTTCCAACTGCTGATGCATATGGAACTTTAGACATATAATCCATTTCTTCTTGGGTCTTTGGGCACATTTCCTTACTAAGTTTGAAATGGCTAGCAAAAGGTGTACTAACTGGTTTTGCATTGCGCATATTAAATATTTTCAACACCTTTTGTATGTACTCATTCTGAGACAATGTTAATTTGTGATTTTTCCTGTCTCTAGTGATTCTCATACCAAGGATTTGTTTTGCAGCTCTCTAGTGACATCTAGTATAACCTTGTTCAGACATAAACTTGTCAAATTTTAGAGACCACTGCCTTGGAGCCTGTATTAAGCCATACAAGCTCTTCTTCAACTTGCACACTAGTTTCTCCTTCCCTTTCACCTCATATCCTTGTGGTTGCTGCATATATATCTCTTCCTCCAAATCCCCATGGAGAAAGGTTGTCTTTACATCTAACTACTCAAGATTCAAATCTTCAACTACTACTAGACTTAAAATAGTTCTGATTGAATTCTTTTTAACAACAGGAGAAAATATTTCATCAAAATCAATACATTTCTTCTGTGCAAACACCTTTACCACAAGGCTAGATTTGTACCTCTGTTTTCCTCCATCTTCTTCCTTCAGCCTGTAAACCCATTTATTCTTCAATGTAGTTTTTCCTGCAGGCAACCTGACTAAGTCCCAAGTCTAGTTATGCATTAAGGAATCCATCTCTTCTTCCATGGCTACCTCCCACTTCCTGCTTTCAACCTGCATTGCTTGTTCATAACATTCGGGTTCACCAAAATCAGTCAACAATAAAGAATATAATGAAGGAGAGTATCATTCAGGGGGTCTACTTACCCTAGTAGATATTTTAAAACCACTTTCAGGTGTTTGGGGTGCCTGTTTCTGTTGTGGTGGTTGTTGTTGTTATGGTTGTTGATTATTATTATTTGCAGGCACCTTTAATTTTTCAGTCATTTCATCAAGAACTGCGTATTCCTTGTTTTCTTTTTCCTGTTCCTTTTCCTGCAATTGATTCTTATACAAGACCCTTTTCATTGAATATTACATCTTTGTTCCTAATGATTTTGTGATTTTCGTAATCATATAAGCGATAAGCAAAATCATTAACACCATATCCAATAAAGGTACATTTCTTTGACTTTGCCTCAAGCTTTGTTCTATTTTTTTATCAA
>APFE030536768.1:0-11901 GCA_000404065.3 Pinus taeda
ATAAAGAGGTACTGGTCAGAAATGACTAGGGAAAAATTGGGAAGAAAACTTGAAGAAACTTTATTGGTAGCAAGTCGCTCTTGAACATGACACTTTCACCCCATCACCATGATTGAGTCAGGTTGGGTTATTCCGTTCACCGGTCATATCATCATTGGTCCACCGTACCATCCATTTTTTGGGTTAACGCTACCAATCCATTTTAGTGTCGCCGATATGTTCAAGAGAAGTCGCTCAGAGAATTCACCAACCCAGCTTGTGTCTCATCTGCTGCAATACCTTCACCCTTCATTCTTTCATGACCGCCACCGTGAACCTTGTATCATCAAATCGTTTTCACCTCCGCAAAATCATTTGCTTCGTTTCGTGTCGTAGATGTGGGATTCATTAAGGCCCTCCTACAATGGGTCACTTCTTGTCGACATCAGCTCATTATCCGAGAAGTTGACTTAGGAACAACCCTTTCAGTACTTTGAAGCTTGCATGCCTCAATGGCAAGTTTCTCACTTCTGGCGACAGGTTTACATCAATGGCCTTCGATCGAAAGATTTTGCCTGGTGCTCGATGCCAAGTCCCATTTTCACACCACGTGAGTTGTACTATTGTACCTTGAGGGTCATCATCATTATCGGTGATTCCTCTCACGCCTGTTAACAACTTACATCATTGGCTGGTAATCAGGCGATGTCTTTCCATGTTCGAATTCAGAACATATTTTCACATGGATCGACTTGTACTTTGGGCGAAGATTGAACGAGTTTGAAGACCCCATATTTAGTTTCATCCATCCGGGCTGCGATATATTCAGGAAAATAAAGACATAAAATGTACATCATAACTGCACAAATAATCATCCAAGCCAAAGGATGATGGCTCTACCAGAATCATCAATCTGCCATACAGACGGTTGTCTGTCCAATGTACATGAAAATGAATTTATGAAGCTGAGCATGGGAATGCCCGCCTCAACTAGATCATGAAAATATTATGAAGATAACGTATTGTATTGTATCTTATTACAGGTCACCTTCCAGTGTGGAAAACTTCAGATCCTCATGATAAAGCATTTCACCCGACATCAAAAGATTTACGACCTCATGCTTTAGGGGGCAACTGTTATAGACATATTTGGACACTGCAACCCCAATCTTATATGTCCATAAACCAAGGGCTTCTAAGTCCCTAAAAGTGTTGTTTCATACCCTAAAGGAACAAGGTCAGCTGATTACATCATCTCCCAGAAGTCCTCCATGAAAAACTGCTCAAAACTGGTCAAAACTAGACCATCTCACCTGCTCCATGGTCAAAGTGCGATGCATCCCACCTAATGCACACGGGGGGTGTGATGCATACTGAAAAGCCCTTCTATGGGGTGCGATGGGCGAGAGTAGATAAATGGCAGAGACAGTTTGCAAGGTGGGTGATCATGGAATCTTCCAGAAACTTCTCCTGTGACACTTGCCTCTCTGAATTCGCCCAGGGATGAGTAAGAGATCATGAAATATCCAAGTGGATTTGAGAACTATCAGAGAAACGACACTAATCAAAAACCCAGAAGCTGACTTACCCACCTACAAACATCTATATATGGATCCCTCATCCTAGAGATCCAAAGGCTGGAATTTTGCATCTTGTGAGGAAGTGTTGTTGGTTTCTTTGTGGAACATCATAGTGTTGGGTGATCTAGCTTTTCATGAGGTGAAGAAGGGCTTTCATGCTGGGAGGATGGCGCTAGGTCAGATCAATGGGTTGTAATCCTCTCTTCTACTACTTCTATCAATAAAACTATTTGAGTTTTCCTCGATATCCTTGTATGTCTTTGAATATTGAATTGATATATGCATTTGTATGGTTAATATATATCTGATCCTATATTGTTTATGGTTATAGATCTCTATGCTTTGATGGTATCATGCTGCTTTGACTCCACAAGTGTTCTTTGAAGCGGGACAAGTGAGGAAAGAGTGGTCAATTTCTGTCAAAGGGGAAAGGAAACAAGCAAGGAGCCAAGCGAAAGATTGAGGTTGGTACTCTCTGCTTCTTTCTAATCTATATCTCATAAAGGAAAACACAAGTAACTTTAGTTTGTTTGTTTCTAAGATAACTACCCGTCTTAGTGAGACTAGCAGCCCTGAATGGACACTAGGTTTCTCGATAACACCGAAGAAGGCTAGGAAATGTCCACAGAGCAGGACATACAGGGCGAAGCGCAGGAATGCATGGACCTTACAACAAACTTGACCCAACTCAAGAGGTCGTACATCCAGGAGCAGGCACCCATGCGCAAAAAGACAAAGACAATGAAGACCATGGAGGGAGAACTTATTGATAGTGGCAAACCAGTTTGCGGTGTCACTAACGATGCTCTGGAAGAGTTGATGATGAATCAGACAACTGTGTTGGGGACACTCAAAGTGTAGTTGCAAGCATTACAGGTGTGACCCCTAGGAGTGATGACACCGCACCTTATGGAAGGTATAGCCGAAGCTGAGTAGATGTTGCGCGCATGCACAACGAACACTTTGGTGTTACCAGAAGGCATCGTCTTAGCAGAAGCCAAAGGTGACATGAGGGGTTGGGGATTGAATTTGGCCACCCTTCCCAAAGAAACCCTATACCAGTTGTAGGATGGGGTAACTTCTGAGCTTCGAGCCAGGGAGGGCCGCGCGCTCCAAGTCTTGAGTGAGCAGAAGGTAAATTTAGTACAGCTCAGCCTACGGTGCGACAACATGGTCACCCAAAACCAGGGTTTAGAACAGGCAGTGGAGGAGGCCTGTAGTAGCATTCCGGAGTTGGCCGTGCCAGCGGCACTCCCCGCCGCAGACAAGATTCATCTACTGACAGCTAGAGTCCACAGGACCCAAGAGGAGGCTGTGAAGGTTTAGTTGGAGTTGAACTTGTAGCTCGCAGAGATGCAACTGAAGGTGCAGTCCTCTACACCCCCGGAAGTCAGAGAGCAACACCACCATGCCATTCAATTAGGGTTGAAAGAGATAGAGCATGTTTTACAAGACTGCACGGGGTTGTTGGACTAGTCCCTCTTAATGCTCACCTCACTATAGGAGGACCCAACGCTATAGCAATTAGAGACAGAAGCGCGGGAATTGCAGCAGGCCTATGACGATGTTCAGGGGACCACGTAGACAGTCACCCTTACCCAACAATTAGCCAAGATAAGGGAGGCCAAGGATTTGAAAGAATAGGTGGACGCCGCACGCCAGAAAGAAGCATGGCTTAAAGCACGCATCCATCCTTGGCTCGAGGATGTTCATGGTCACAGCCATGATCGAAGGGAAGCTGGCCTAGATGCAGAACACATATGTGAAAAGGTAAGAGGGTGATTCTGACAACAATGCATCAAAGAGTCGTGCATAATTGATACAACAGACAGTGACAGAATGTGTGGCAGATGTTTGCAAAGCGCAGAGGTTGTTGGATGGACTCCGAGCAAAGATCGCCCCACCGGTCAAGTGACTCAGGACGAGTCACGATGTTTGTGTTGGGGGCCTGTTGGGCAACGGATCCCCCGTATAATGGTTTTGGGGCTTAAAGCCCACAATTTTGGGTATTGGTATTGTAAAGGCTTCGCGAAGTGCGTGGAGCGTGAGTTGTAATGAGTTAAGTCAAAGGGTAGCCCACCCTAAAATATTGTAATCTAATATAGAATGTGTTGGCCTACCCATGGTCTGCGGACCATGGGAATGTATAAATAGAGCGAGGCTCTAGGTGTAGAAGGCAGTTTTTAAGTGGAAGATCATGTTAGAGTCGGTCTAGTTATTCCTCCGTCAGAGATCAAAGCTCTTTTGCATTTCATGATTAGGTGTCTCATTCATTTTGATCAGTTGCATTTCGTTAGGCATGCCATAACTCTGATGGAGTGGTTTGTGTCATTCATTCCCCTCGTGCATGTCACTGCTGGTTTAGGTTAGGTCATAAAGCTTCACAAGTCATTTACAACCATGTTTTAAATTTTTAGGTTTAGGTCTAGGGTTGAGTCAATTTTGCCTTAAAAAGTCTTAGAAGACCAGCAGGCTAGAGAGATGTCTTTGATAGATCGTCATTTCAATAATTTTCATCATTGTACAGCTGAATCAGGACTTCTCTTCAAAACTCCATTTTGAAGATAAGTCTCCATCTCATTTTTGTAAGAAATTGTCAAAATTTTCAATTCTTCAAATGTTCAAGTGCAGCCTTGATCTCCTTTTCCAGAGCATGTTACAGCTATCCCTGCAAACAAAAATCAACAAAGAGTTTTAGTCCAAACCTCAGAAAAGCATGAGAAAATAAAAAAGCATCATTGTATTAATAGACCAAAAGTGAAAGTGCCCAAACTTTACAAAGTGGGTTTTTTTGAAGTCAATTTATTCAAATTAGATATTTTGGGTGTGTATAAGGTGAAACAAGTCTTTTTGGTTCACCACATATCAGAGCAAGAGCATTTTCAAGATTGGAGGGCGAAAAACCAAGTTTCAAACCCTTGAGGCAGAGTTGCACGCTACGCATAGAACTTGCGCGCTACGCACTGGGCGGTGCGCTACGCATTGGGTGCGCACATCCTATGTTAATTTACATAGGCGCTACACACTGGAAGGTGCGGTACGCATAGAACTTGTGCGCTACGCATCCATTCCAGCGTTAAGTTTATGTGCCTAAAACGTATCAAATCGCCTGTGCAACTACAACATACACAATGCAGTCCTCCTATTGCAACTATTTTGTTCTCAAAACCATGTCAGATACAGAGTCATCCTATGAGCAAGAAAATGACAGCGATTCCACCACAGAGGGAAATGTGCCACAAAGACCTTGCAAAGGTGGCAAAGGTGGTAAACATCTTAGAGAAGAGCCCACTTCTATGGTACAATTGCAGGCTTGCCCACTTGCCATGGATTGCTTTCACCATCAATCATGCTATCATTTTTGTGAGCTAATTTCACAGTTTCAGCATCATCGTGAATTAGCTCGCTTGTTTATTCTCCATTTACATGATGGCCATGTAAACCTTGCTGGAGTTAATTTCATTTTGTCACCAGAAACCATTGAAGAGGCCACGGGAATTCCAAATATCGGGGAGCAATGGAATAAGCGTCAACAGCTAGAGAAATCATATTATGAGCCATATATTAAACTAGGGTATATGAGGCACTTGAGCAGAGTTTTTCCTTTCCACTACCTGAATGATCAGTTTGCACCTTTGATGAAACTCATCATCTGGTATTTCAGTTGTGAGGGCAGATTCTCGCGTCTTTATGCATACCATGTCTGTTTGTTGATGCATTTTACAAGGGTGCGTCTGATGAACATCCCATATTTTATGTTTCGCAACATAGAGAGGATGGTGCCTTTAGTGCAAAAGAAGAGCCTAGCACATCAGCATAGGAGCATATACCATTATGCATTGATCAAGATCGTGGTGATTCATCAGCTGGCACAGCAGGGCATTACATGGGAGGATTTTATTTCTCGTGACCTTTTCACAGCGCCTCAGCCACCACCAGAGATAGTTCATGATGAGGGAGGGCCTTCACAGTAGTTTGACATTCCTGAGACCGAGCATGTTGATGCTCCAGTATATGTGACATATCAGAAAGGCCACAGGGCCTTATTTGTAGCCGCACGACGAGTACTATCTCCACCCGGGGTGGAAGGGGTCTCGTTGACGTCATCAGCACAGTGAGTATTATCTCCACATCATGTGGAAGGGGTCTTGCCTCCGTCTTCAGCACAGGTACAGATCCAAGACAGGGGCAAGGGACCCATGGTTGATGAGGGTCCTTCAGGAGGCCAGGACACAGATATCATTGATGTTGATGCTAGCTCTCCTAGCTCCGAGCTAAAGGAGATCATACGAGAACAAAGGGCCGAGAATGAGTCACTGCAAAAGAAATTGCAGATGGCTAAGTGGGTGATCAACTATTTGGAGCAGCGCAACAAACAGTTGGAAGATGAGCATGAACTTTATGAGCTGCGGAAGATCCGCGAAGACCGGGAATTGGCCCGAAGGAGACCCGATGATTTGACACCTATTGATCGGGAATCAATGCTCATCCGGGTCAACACTCATTTGGAGAAGTTTTAGGTGAAGGCAAATAGGGACAAGGACATGCTTTGTCACATGAAGACTCACTATTGGGCTCGCATGCATGTTTGCAAAGCGAGAATGAAGATCCTCAAGAGGCGTTTGAGAAAAGTGCAAAAGCAACGCAAAAGGCATGATCCGCTTCAAGTTTTGGCCGAGGCTTCATTAGTTGAGCAAGATACATGATTGAGGGTCTTCACTCCAAATTTGGGCAAATTTGGAGAAAAGTTTTTCGTTTCGAAATTTTTGGCTTGAGAAACAGGTTTTTGGGTTCTACACGTAGCGCGCAGCGCGCTACCCTGAAGATTGGGAGGTCCAATTGACAAATGGCTTGTAGTTTTGGATTTGTCATGAAGAAATACACATGTTCAACCATTTCCGAAGCATTTCATTGAGATCTGGATGGTCAAAATGTCCAAAAACATCATGAAAACCACCTTGCTGCCACCTTTTTCAACTATAGGAAGTACCTCTGGGAGAATTCCGTTTTGAGGGGGCAAATGAGCTTCAAATTGGAAAATTCCACCTGGGTTGGAAAGTAGACATCCAGGGCTTTCCAACGAGCTATGATGAGCTCAATTTGGATGTCGGGAAGTGCCCTAAAAATAGGCTCAAATGTGCGCTACGCATAGGGATCAGGGGCGCTATGCATACAGTTTTTGGCCCAGTTTTTCACCTTCAGCTCAGGGATTCAGCCAGTTTTCACCAATTTCACTCTTTGATGTAATTTTTGACCCAACATGAGGTGATTTGATGTATTTAAGGTAACATGGCACTTATCTACCTTCTTCTAGATGATTCATTCACAAATTAGCAAGAAATTAATGTAATGAATCAATTTCCTTCTTTTTAGAGGCAGGTTGTTTGGTCATCTAGATTCTTGCTCCATGTTTAGAATTTGTTCAAACTGCTCCTAGAAGGAGGAGATCGACCCCTAGTGGTTAGGGAATGAGGATAGCTTGGTCTATATATGTAAATTTTCATTCAGTAGGAGAGGTTGGACTCTTGGGAATAGCTTGAGACTATATTGTACCTATCTTATCTGCAATTTGGCAAAGGAAAGACCGGGGTTTTCCAACACTATTTGGGATTCATGTGGCTTTATGTGTTGATGGTGTGTTTCTCTCAGTACTTGTAAGTTGTGTATGTGTACCATTTGCTTTACTTAATCTTCTGTAATTAAACAAATGAAGTGTTAAGGTAGAATCCATGAACTCGTTATGCTCTGCCTTTAAATTTGTTTAATTTTCTATGTTTTCTTCAGTTTAAGGAGAATCCTTGAGACTTCCTTGCTCTCCTTAGCTCCTCAACAGTCTGATCTACCCATCTCAGTTGCTTTAAGGCATCAAAACAATTGCCTATATTTCCCCAAGTAGACCTCTGCAAAAACTGTGCCTCATCCCCGCACCCAAATTTGCCTTTCCCTTGAATTCAACAAAACCTTCAAAAATCAATTCTAAACTCTTTGTACTTAATACCCAGCCTAAAATTAGTCATCAATTCGGTCATCTCAAGCCTCTTTGATTATCTTTTGCCGAGTTTGACCCGGAGAGAGCCCTCTCCTATCCTCGTAGGGCTAGCTACGAGGCTGAGCGTGGTTTGATGTGGCCTTGAGTCTCACCTTATTTCAGCCTAAGGTAGATTTGATCGCTAACAGATCATATCTGAAGTGTTATGGGTTGTTGACTGTGATATTTGCTCTGAGTCTGTAAGTTCGAGTTGAGGGTTGTAGTAGTAGAAGAGGCTATGCAGCTGTGTGCACAGAGGCCCGGTAGAGTCCACAGCTGTGTGCGTGGACCCCTGCAGCTGAGTGTGCAGGGTGGAATTGGATTGTACTGTAACAGAAGATTAATAAAATATAAGTGTTTCTGAAATTTTGTGCATCTGCTTGTAGATCTGTGTGGTTATTCTTCTATTATGGTTTTATGCATCTCTTTAAGGTTAATATTTGTGCACACTAGTTACAAATATTGAATGATTGATAAAAACTACTGAATCAAGTCAGATCTATAATAAAAACATACTAAGGATAAGGGGTCTAGATAGCGCCTCTTCGCGCTCAGTACTAGGGCTACGTAAAGGTCAGATAGTTGCGCGAAGCAGTACAAGTGCGAAAGATCGATTCGCGACCTTTGCAGACCTCATCAAGACTTCCCTTCAGTGCAGAAACCTGGTTCTAGCACCCTCCCATACTACCTCAGGTGAGGCCTCAATCCGCGCTCTGCGGGCTGTTGCCAAAAGGGTCGGCAGTTTCAGGATTTGTTTGGTTAAACATTTCTAATCCTAGGTCAAGCCCCAATAAGCCAAGAATTTCCTTTACAGGATGAAAAATGATAGTACTAATATTCTTGTAGTAGATAATTTTCCTAATAAATATATTTTTGCAATATCTATTAAGTATCCTTGGTTTGTAGATATTTTTAATTATTTGGCTACAGGAAGTTTCATCCCCATTCATTCTAACCCTTCCACCACTACTATTCATCACCCTATTCGTTCATTTCACTGAAATCATCCATCTCATTATCCCATGTAACAATTGTTAAAGTGTGACCCTGAGGCAAAGCTTTCCTCACAACTATGGGAGTCATAATACTCTATGAACCAAGAGGAGTAAAATTCCTAATTGTTTATCCAAGGGTCAAGAAGCGATTGCAGAAGGTTGGATGATTAAAATTCTTTGAGAATTTTGAAGGTTATGACAAAGAGGTTACAAGATCATTTGGAAGGGAGTTTGACGAAGTCAAGGCAGAAATTGAGGAAATAAGGTTGAAAGTGACAAAATATTTCCTAGCAGAAGCTACAGAGCTCCTAAGAGTTGGTGAAAACTAGTTCAAATGCCAAAAATTGAAGGATGAATCATGAAAATTTTCCTTGCAAAACCCAGACATGGACGTGTCAACATTTAAAAAAGGTATCTCGGTCTTTTCATTCAAAAGAAAATGTCGTAATTTGTTATTTGTTCTACAAAATTTTCTTAAATGTGAAGATCGATATGGAGTCATTTTGTTTTATCATGCTATATTGTTGATGCATTTCATAAAGGGAAAAGAGTTAAACTTTCCATATAATCTGTTGAGTAGTTTAAGGAAGATGGCCTTTAATATTCAAAGAAACTCAAGAAATGTCAACAAAGATCTTTATCACCATGAATTAGTTAAGATTATTGTGGAAGAAAAATTGAAGGTTTGTAATGACAATTAGAAATAATTTCTAGTAAGGTATCACTTTATTGAGATCTCAGATGAGGAAACAATCCAAAAATCAAGGAAAAGAAGAAGTAAGGTTCCTCCAAACCCTAACCCTCAGAAAGAAAATGAAGAAAATCTAGAATAAGAGACTGAAAATGAACAAGTAGAAACATGGGGCATTCATATTGAAAAAACAAAACAATTCAATGCACCAGAAATTCCATCAGAAGAAAGTCCAGATATGAATGAGCTAGAAAATGGTTCAAATTTGCCAAATATTCCAATGAAGCCAACAAGAGGGAGACCCAAGAAGAAGTAGTGCATTAAAGGAAAAAAATAATGAATTGCCAAAACGAGCCATAATAGTGAAAGAAAATAAGTCAAAGATCATTGTTCTACCCAAGTTTGAAAAGCAACGTACTTAGAGAAAAATTGTCCAGGAGCTAGAGCATGGAAGAAAGAGTCGAAGAATCACAAGAAGCATGTTGAAGCAAGATAAAATTTCTTCATCAGAAGTTATAGACCTCCAAGACTTAGATTCACCAGTGCAACCAACTCCAAAACAAAAAATTCCATAGATAGATGCTAATCAACAACATGCATATGATTATTTTGAATCATTAGAGAAAGGAGCACACTGTGATAAGTTAAACCTTCCTGTAAACATAATTTTAATAATTTTATTCCAATATACAATAGCCCTTTGCATGATGATAATATTCCTTTTCACATGGAGTAAGAAATTATTAGAACATTAAAAGAGGAGATATTTGAACTTGAACTATTAGAAATCATGTGAAAGGAGAAAATCATTTGCCAAAGGAACAAAACAATAAAATGCCAAAACACATGTACCATTGGTACCAAAAGAATTTGAAGCTTAAAGAAGCTAATAAATTGTTCCAAAAGAAAGTGAAATAATTGAAGGCCAAAATGTTGATGAGGAAACCTAGATGAGCAGTTTCCATGCAAAATAAGAAAGTTCAAAGTAAATTGTATATCTTAATCCAAGCCTCTGAAATAGTTCTTTGAAGATCAATACTATTACATTTTGGAGTTTTGCTACCAACAAGTGCATGCGAACATGCAAAACCCTACGCGTGGGGGAATGTTGGGCCACACGAATTGGATGATTTTGACATTTTGTTACTTTCTCGTTTACTTATTTTCCACTTATCTTTATACCACTATATTGTTGGAAATAATACTGAGAGGGGGGGGGGTGAATTAGTACTTATCAAATCAATATAATTTTTTCATTTCCATAATTCAGATTCAAATATACGCTACTTTAGTTAAGGCCAAATTGGCGTGTATACACACTGTGTGTAATGCAACAAAGCGTATATCAGTAAACTTAATGATTCAGTTAGTTGATTCTTAATGAGTGCAATCAGAACAATTATGTAACCATATGAACAGTAAAAAGGAGCATGTAAAGCAGAACAAATAATCAAACATAAGCACAACATGACACCAAAGATGTAAGGTGGGGAAACGCTAACCTTGGGTGAACACCTGCTGCATTGTCTTTATCCTTCTTTTTAATTAGAAACTTCTTCTTTACAATGGTTATGTACTGGTGCATGTCTTAATACTAGTACGCAGGCTTCACTGCAGAAGGCTACAACCTTCTCTTGTTCTCCAGACTCTCCTGGAAGGGAGCTACAACCCCCTTAGCTCTTGTACTAGCTGATGTACTAGTATGTAGGTGCTGGCCTATAGAAGGCTACAACCTTCTCTTTTCTTCCAGGGACCACGTTTCATAAATTTTCAGACTGTATCCATACATACAAAACAATCACCACTACAATACAATCATCAACTATACCTGCATCATCAATCTCTGAATCACCCAATACTGAATCACTGAAACCCTGTCATTAAAACATAGTTACCAGAACACAGAACAGAGCCCAAAACTCTGCAACAACCACTAGAACCATCAACAACCTGAAATATCAACTCCCATAATGTATACGCTACTTGAATGTGTCAAACCATTGTGTACACGCACTTTCACCAGAGAGAACCCGCGTACAGATCTGAAGATAATTACTTATACCTTCACTGCAATTACCAACTTCAGATATTCCCAGACCATAAGATATAAAGGATAAAACATGCATCAGTATTCAGATCTATTCATGATCATACCATATAATGATAATACGTTTTAGTCTTCAAGATTTTGGTCTATCAACCTTTATCAACCGAATAGAAGCCTCCTTGATTTAGATCGAGCCAAGCATTTCAAACCCATAACCAGTATACTAGATCTCACACTTCATCAGATATTCATCACACACTTGCACACCCTTGGCCTAATGATCTTCTCCTTATATAGGTTTAGGCTTCTCTCAATACCATGGTCCAAAACCATGTAGAACCAATACCTTGGACCCAATACATGGGGTTAATTCCACGGACCATTACCAAAATACCATGGACCAAATACCATAGACCAAAACTTAGATTTCCAACATGTACACACCTTTCCTTCTGTGAACTTGCATATGTACGTATATGCGCCTTTTTTTCTTCTCACCCATGTGTATATGCACTTTTATCAAGGTTAACCTGCGTATATCTTTCTCTTGACCTGCTGTACTAAGATCAATCCTCTGATTG
>APFE030536774.1:0-13467 GCA_000404065.3 Pinus taeda
AGTCGAGCATTAAGCTTCCAATAATGCTAGATTTTAACCTGGAGCACTTTTGTGATTTGGAGGAGATGCCCCCTCATATTTGTGACACATCTTCAGTTGTGAATTGGATTATTACTAACTGTCATTTCCTTTCAATGTTACTTGATGACTTGGGGAACCTGAACTCTTTAATAATGTTAAGGAAGGAAAGAAAGTACATTACGCTAAGTTCTCTTATGCTTTTCAAGTTTTTCTTGGAAATCTACAATGTTTCGGGTAGGAAAGTACATTCTATTAATGAAAATTTGTCTTGATAGAAAGGCCCAATTTCAAATTCTAATGCTTTCAAAAAACATTGTATAACTGTAATATTTCTAAAAGGAAAGCATATTTTTTCAATTTAAGTATCATGATCCCATATTCCAACTTATTTTTCAGTAACCCATTAGGCTTTGTAGCTTTGAATAAATCCATGTCTTTTGATAAGATCCTCTTCCAAATTAAAATGTAGTTTCCTTTTGGAAATAACCACATACAATGTCTTGATTTTGTTATTGAGAAAATAGAGGTTGTGAAACAAGCCTGTGCCATGCAAGGACTTGATCCATTGATTATGTATCAATTATGGCTCTAGATGTAACAATGTCTTGATTTTGTTGCTTGAAAATAGAGGTTATGCTTTTACTATTTCACAGAATTTGTTACAATCTTTCCATAAGTATTGATTTGTAATCTCAGTCACTGAGGGATGACCGTAATGACAAAGATAATATTCCATGGTTTGAAGTTCCCCTCTTACTAAATATTTAAATATATCACCACAATTTCACTGTTAGTTAAAGGAATTGTATTTGATTTGTAAACAATTCATTGCTTGATTTATAGATTTTGATTTTTTCCCTTTTTTATTTTTTTTCTCAGATTTGGTATGAGATATTTTCCAAGATTTGGGTTCCCTAGTTTCCCCACCATAGTACAAGGTTTAGATGCTATCATTAAATATTCTTGGAACATTACAACTTTTCCAATAAGTGTGCTTTGAAACATTGTTGTTGTTTTTCCATGGTGTTAATGCAAATAAGCACTACAACTAGTGCCATTATTTAGATCAAGTGCCAAAATCTAGGTGGTGTTGTAATGATGGAGTGAATGTTTTATAGCTACTAAGGTCATATGCATTTTTATCTCTTATGTTGTCCTAAGATATTCAAATTCGGAATAAGAATTCAGGTCTTGTTTCCACTGTAGATTGTAGTCAGTTTCTTGAACATAATATATAGTAGATTATCTTTTACTAATCAACTATGGATGTGATCCCTCGCAGGAAAGAAAATTCAAAGTGACTTTGATTTCCACATTGATTTGTCAAAACATCCACACAGGAAATGAGATTCAAAGTGACACTATGATGGCCATTATGTCAAGCCAGGTGGTCACACTCCCTTGATCGTGAGCACGATTGTGATCAAGATGGAAGACTTCATTGTCTAGATTGATTGTTTAGCAGTGATAGTTAGTGGGCTCATTCACAAAAGCTTCTATTTCACTAATCCTTTTTATTTAGTTGTCAGATTCAATTTCCAAAGGTTTTAATTACACTATAGAGTTTAGTTTTGAGAGAGTTGTGATTCACAGTGTTAAGTATAGCAGATATGACACTTGAACAAAGACACACATAGTAGAGGTATCAGACTCTATTATAAGCTTAGCTGCACATTATAAGGGACTTGGTTCACTTTTTTATAATTTTATAAACAAGTTCCATGTCGTGGAAATGTGAAAAAAATAGTGATATTGCCACCATGTGGCTCTTGTCATATATGGTTTTATACTTTTTCAAAAAATTCTCTAAGAGTTCACAATGCTAAGATTCACTAGGACTTTACAAAGTTTTATTATTTAGTGAAAGACTTGCCAAGTATTACATATTTTATAATTGAGTAAAATATTCGCCATGCCTGGTGAGAGATTCGCCAAATTATATATACATATTATATTATTGATAAAATTGCCTTCCATTTTTCCTATATACCATGGAGATTCGCCCATTTATTATATTTTAAAATTTAGGGGGGGTTCTTAAAATTTTCCCTGATCTTGGGGTCATTGCTTGGTCAAACACTCCAGTTGACCAGTCGGAGGCTTGATGGATTGGCTTATGGGCAATGTAGACTGAGATGCTTCTTGGGTGACTTCTGCATTGTTCTAGGTGACAATTAGCCAGGTCAATTCCAACATTGCACAATGCAGATTGCCTAGGAGGGTGCCTCAAACTTTGCACAATTATGGGCAATAGTACTTGGTCACTGAGGGTTGAGACTGCATAATGTAGCTTAGTAAAGGTCTAGCTGATGGAGGGTGGTCTGGTTGACAGATATTCTAAAAAATGGTTGAGTGTGTGAGTGGGGGAACTCATGTATACATGATATTGTGAACACACACTCAACATGACTTGACGACAAGACATCTTGAACCAACAAGACAACATGTCTCAGTGTGGCTGACTATGGAACTTTCTAATGGTGAAAGCAACAAGTGTGACACCTCGGATAGACCTTTGAATGACTGTGTGGACACTTACATGATAGTTCTTACAACATCATGTGTGAGTGTAGTGGATGTCTTCATAGCAAACACAACTCAAACACAAACCTTCAACATGGCCATAACAAGGTCGCAAGCATGACATAGAGATCAACATGTTAAAGATGATAGTTGGTCAAACAAGAAAAAAGGAAGCAAGACATGTAGAGGAAACACATGAAATGAATTTCTAGTGTTTACACATAAGCATGTTACTGAAGGCACGATGATATCACAATGAAAAGAACTCTTGGAAACTCAACTAAGAGGTGTACTTCGAAAGGTGTTCTTCACATACCATACTTACCCTCGAGATGATCATGCATCAGACAGAGTTTGCATGTGGTCCTGATCATTTTCCATTACTTGGTCTCTTTGTCCTTCTACTCGACTCCTTGGGAATGATCTCAACATGTCATATTTTCCTATATTCATTGAGAAATGGATCAATGTGGTTTTAGCGGGAAGTGACTGTTGTTGAGATGAGGCCATGGGAGGCCCATTTGCACAGTTTCTGAATATAAGATAAATAGGGAAACTTGGAAAACACTTCACATTTTTTAGGAACATGACACTATAGTGGGATGGGGATCCTGGAAGGAGACCTCTGCGCAATTTCTGAGTGTGGCGCATCTCAGGTAGCTAATTGTTCTGCGCATTTCTGGAGAGTAGTGTTGGCTAGGGTCGTTGCGCACTACAGGATTTCAGTAGGCAAGGGAGGAAGCTTCATGGCTGCAAGAGCAAAGTGCATAGTTCTAGGAGAATATATGAGGCTAAGATTCTTCGGGAATTGGCTAAGTGTGAGATTAGTGAAACAAATGTAAACATTGATAAGACTTGATTGTGATTGCACTCCAACACTTAGTGATACAACGCAGACCATCCAAAATGTATAAACATACTCTGCTTGATGCAACAACCTTCGTGACAAGAGTGCATGAGGTGAGTCTAAAACATGTCTATCTGATGATGAAAAATCATGCGTGCATGCTTTCCCTTGAAGAAAAACACCATTCCCTTTCCATGACAAACAAAAACCCCTATGCCCAAAGATGACACATGCTGCATAAGATGAGAACATGAGCAACATGTAAGATTAAGGAGGGGAAGCTTGAGATCATTAGCTTACCAACAAGTGACCAAGGAAGATCAATCACAAGCTCCAAGGTAGGCTCCGAAATTTTCATGCAAACCAAAATTTTGGAGGGTGGTTGTAGCCGTTAAAAAATAGTAGAAAATTACTAATCTAAAATGTAGAAATTCGAGAACTAGTGAGCTAGTAAATCTATCAAATGCCTAGCCTAATCAAGTGAAAATAAAATGGCTTAAAATTTTTTATTAACTAGAATATACTTTTGATCTAATGAAAGTGGAATTAACTCAATTGAAGCTCGTTAGCATGTTCTAAAAAATAGCATACATTTACTACTATTTTCTACAAGGGACTTCAAAAAATTTAGATTTGGGATTAAGAAAACTAATCCAAGTAGCTCAATGATTACTCTGACCTTCCAAATATGTTCCAAGGATGAAATTATGCTTTTGATCCTACAAAATAACTTACTTCAACCATTTAACCCAATCCTACAACAAGAAATAATCAATACTAAATGAAAAAATAGAAAAAAAAAAGAACAAAAGATGCATGTGAATAAGAAGTGAAAGGAAGAAAAGTAAATGATACAAAAGGGCTCTTAGTCTCTTGGGATCGAAAATACCAAGGAAAATCAGAGTCCTATGGAGGAGACAAATATTTAGAAGCTAAACATGGTACGAGTCTTCATTATTTCCATCAAGACAATTACATCCCTATAAGAATACTAATAAAAATATGAGTTCCCTCCATAAGAATACTAATAAAAATCAACCCTAGAGGAAAATTTGACTTGGCACTTATACAAAATGATTAGGAAGCATTCCCATGAAAGGAGGAATATTTCTCCTCCAAAATCCTTCAAATAGTGGATTTAGTTCCCAACACTAGGAATCTGCATTAAATGGCGAAGGACACATTCCTAGATTTTCTCAACCATTGGAGCCCTAGAATTTGTACAATAATTTCAGAATATCTTGTTGATTTATTATCAAATATTGATTCTCATGTAGTAGGGAGAAAGTTCCTAAATTATATCCTTCTCCAAATGTTCATAATTTTCCCAATATTTTCACAATATTCTACAAAAATAAATAATATTAGGCACAAATATGCAATTATGCATAAGCCTTCCTAATGAACATATTAAAGCTAATAAACATTATTAAGTGTAGAAGTATATATTTTAAATAGCCTTCATGTGCCTAAGAAAGGTTAGATGGACCTTAATTTATGTCTAATTTGGAGGCCCATCACTAGTGCCACTCTTGCAGAGAACGAGATGCACGCTAACTCTAGTGTATGCTTTGGGGATGTGATAGTTGGTATCAAAGAATAAGTTTGTGAAGAAAAAAGTGAAACTCTCCACTAAATGGAAGTTGGAATCAAATAAATTTGTTGGAACAAAATTGTACCAAGCACACACTGTTCTTGACATGACAGGTGTTTTGAGTACAACTCAAATCAATGGAGGTCTAAAGGAATGGTACACAAGATGAGGGTAGTTGTGCTCCTTTATTTTATTTGATTCATATGGTACTAGATAAAGTTGAGACTGATCGAAGAAGAATGGATCAGTTGGAGTTGCAAGTTGGAGAACTTGTGTCATTATTCTATGAGTAGATAGAGATAATTGTTATATTGAAGAAAGAAGTAGGATAGGGTTCACATAGTGCTTCAATAAAGGTGAAGGAAAAAGAACAAGAGATATATGGTGGCATTATATGTAAAAAAGTGATATGGAATTCTTTTGGGATGTGGAGCATTATCTTGGATAACTAGGTACATGCATAGAGGAGGACAAGGTGAGAGTTTTTGCTACATATTTGATAAGGAATATGAAGCTATGGTGGAGCAAGCAAAAGAAATTGGTTTTAATCACATCCAGGATGACATCACTACTTGGATAGATATGAAGGAGTCCTTGTTATACATGTAGTTTGGACTAATAGATCAGAAGTGGAATGTTAGAACTAAGTCGAGAGGTTTGAGGTAGACTGGTAGCATATAGATATATATACGTGAGTATTCGAGACTTATGTTGGATATCAAGGATATTTCAAATGGAGACAGACTATTTAAATTCATGGCAAATTTACAACCATGGACACAAAAAAAAAGTGAGAAGGAAACATGTTCAAACATTTGCAGAAGCTATCGCTACAAAAAATAAGCTCTTTGATTTTTGTGCAAATGGAATGTCATAAGGGAAATATCTTTGTTGTGATAAAGGAAAAAATAAGTTAGATAAATGAAAAGGGAGTCTTTGAAGGAAGATGGAATGAGGTAGAGCAGTCTTGAGAAATAGAAGTCTCTTTCATGTTGGTTATGTGGACAATATTGTATGGTGAATAATTCTTTGTGGAAGTAGAATATATCTATGTTGTAGCAAGCAAAGAAGCTAAGACTATCAGAGTGATGTAGATTTTGGGTATAGCTTCATCAAAGGAGGCTACTCCAAAACATGAATGAAGAAGGAAACATGTAAACTATGTGAGTATATGTGTAGGTGGATGGTAACATATTCTTTGGTTGGAAGTGGTGCTTCTCATAACTTCTCAAAGGAGGATGCAGCAAGAAGATATGGTATGCAGATTATTCCAATCCATATATATTTCAAGGTAATGAACTCTAAGGATAGGAGAGTCACTAGGATGATAAAATATGTTCTAGTGAATATTAGATGTTGAAGTGGGAAGCTTGAATTCACCATTATTTAGTTAGATGATTATGATATTTTATTGGGTTAGGACTTTCTCATTGGAGATATATTTGTGCATTTATGACATTTAAAGTGATTGTTCATTATTTCAAGAGCGGAGCCTATGATTTTATTGACCATACAAGAAATTTTATATGGGGATGTGAGGATGATAATATTTCATGTGGAAGAGAGACAACATGTTGATGAGATTATGAGGAAGTTGAATCACGTGGATTCTATTCTTCTATGATAGAAAAAGGTGAATACAAATTTGGTAGGGAGGGTTATGAGTCTTGCTAGGAGACCTGAGATGGCTAATGCTAAGACTTTTTTATTTGAGAATATTAAATTTGTTGACATCTATGATGATGGGTGTGAGAATATTAAGGATCACCTTAATGATGGATCCAAAAGGATATCATATGTAGTTTGAGATGAAGTTCATGATGATGAGCCTTCATGTAGCAAAATAAGAGGTTTTCCTAAGGATCCAAAGTTAGAAAGATTGATTTAGGAGAATGAGTGTATGATGGTTCCTATCCCCCTTTAATGAGATACATTGCAGAAAAGTATGGATGGTTCATTCCAGAAGTAAGAGGATTGTTTCCAGGATCAATTGGAGCATGTTTGAGAGAGAATGGTACATATTCTAGAGGTTGATTCAAAGTGTGGAAAAGTAGTCCCTAAGGCTACCCCACGTCATATTCTTTGTGAGTATCTTGGAGATCGGCTCATTGTTAGCTACTCAAGGTGACAAGTCAGATGAGATGTGGAGTTCCTAGCATGGGTACTTCCTAGTGAGATGTAATATGTGTATGTGGAGATGTTAGGATGACATGAAGAGATGTGATGATGTTTACATGATGTTCAAGTGATGTGATTTTTTTTGGAGTTGGTGCTATGATCATATTAACTCCATGATTAGATGAAGACACAAGGTTCTCTAACACATGACATTTTTACAAAAGCATTTGAATATTCACACAAATATATTTGTGTTAAAGATGAGAATTATTCATACATTATTAATGTACTTGGGAGGTTGTTTGATGGCATGATTTGTTGAAAATGAAACAAGAAAATCCTGGTTTAATTTTGTCCTTGAATTAAATTAGGAATAAAATTGTAATTCCACATCACAAGACAACTTTTGCAAGTTAGCTAAGTTAATTTGCTTAGTTGGCTCAATTAATTTGAGTTGAGGGTCTAACTTGAGTCATGTATAATGTCTCCTACTTTATAGGAGCTCTATTGGAGCTTATTTTGAGTTGTAATTATTTAATTCAATTTAATTGAGTTAAAGTCAATTAAAGTAGTTCCAATTGATGGAGGAACTAGTAGGAGGTTAGACAATGGGGCGTTGCTTCATTTATTCAACCAACTAACTAATGATTCAATTATAGATAACTCACGCATGTCAGATCTGAGAGTTACCCAATTGAGATTGGAGTTCAACGATAATGTACTATCAGTTGTATAATCATCCAAATTGTACAGGCGATGCATGAAATCAAAGGAAGGCCTATGAGGATTGCACAATTCCAATTAAGGAATTTCCCTAATTAATAGGGGCCTAATTCCCAAGGAAACAACGCAAGGAAATAGGGACTTGGGAAAGAAAAATACATGGTTAAGTATTGGCCTAGGCTTGTCTAGGAATCTATGAGACTAATAGAGATAGTGGAGAGGTTGCTCGGGCTTGAGAAAAGCATTGCAATCTTCTCATACTTTTTGACCATTTCAATATAAAAATAGAAGGGGTTTTTAATTATGGCTATCCCCAGGAAGTCAATGTGTAATGTGTTGATTGAATTCTTTCTCTTGTATGCTTCATAATTCCTCGATCGATTAATTTCTTCTGTTTTTTAGTAGAGTAGATTCAAGTCTTTTGTTTTAGAAAATTACATAAGAAGTTTGAATCTACAAGGAATTTCTACATGGTATAAGAGAAGAAATCACACTAGAAGAGGAGAATACGATTTTGTCTTTGCAGGTGAAATAAAATTTGCAAGAGCATTCTTCAGAGCCAGTAGGATGTATTTGTACAGTTTAAAACTCGAATATGACTTTGAGATTTGGTTGAAATATATTGCTTGGAGGGACGGGATTGACGCAGTGTTGGAAGACAATGGGTTGAAGGAATCCATAGACAAAGATATTCCTAAACCTACAACAACATATGCTCAAGATCTAGCAGAGTGGAAGAAATGTGTTTCAAAGGTGAGAACAATAATACTAGAAGGAGTTCCAGATCATATTGTCTCAGACCTCCACAAGAAGCATACACCATATGTAATGTGGCAAGCCTAGTCAACTTGTCTCAGTACAACAGTGACCATAGGAAGTTGGCACTGAAGGACAAGCTTCGGAAAATCAAGAGGGAGAAGGGTGACACAATACCACAATACTTGAGCAGGTTCACCCAATGCGAGAATGAGCTTAGGAGCATTGGTATTATAGTTGTTGAAGATGATCCAGTCAACCTAGCACTTCCACCTTCCCAAGAGCTGGCACAACTACCAGGATTTGGTAAATGGGATGGATCATCTACCAAAGTGGGAGAGTTTGAGGTCTGACTTGGTCCAAGAAGAGATAAGGCAGAGCACCAGATATGGAACCTCATCCAAGCATGATGATGAGGAGAATTGTGCCTTAGTTGGAAATATGAAGAAAGGGAAAGGAAAAAAATTCCAATACAAAGGTGATTCCAATTAGGGCGGCAAGAAGAACGACTTGTCAAAGATTAAATGTTTTCACTATCATGAGTTGGGACACTATGTAACAAAGTTTCCGCATAAGAAGGGTGATAAGAATCCCTCAGGGGCAGAAACAAGTGAAGCTTTTGCATCAAAATTAGAGTTGGATTTCACCCTCATTGCATGCATGGTGACATCAATGATGGGTAGTGTGTGGTATCTGGAGAGTGGAGCGACTCATGCAGAGACATGTAGATATGGAAGGAAGCATGCCATAGAAGCTAAAAGATTGATGCATCATGCTAGAGAGAATGTGGGAGCACCCATATCATAATGCAGGGAGAGGACGTCACCAAATCAGTACACTGGTTACATTTCTCTAATGAGTGAGAGTGTAGAGATTGAGCCATACTCATTCAAGGAAGAAATGCAACAACTAGTATGGGTTGATGCCATGGTAGAGGGGTATGACTCCATTATCAAAAACAATGTTTGGGAAGTGGTCCCAAGACCACCAGATACATCATTGGTGAGTTTCAGATGGATTTACAAGGTAAAGAAAGTAGTGGATGGGAGTGTTGAGAAACACAAGGCCAGAATCATAGCTAAAGGGTTCTCTCAAGTGGAGGGAATTGATTATGAGGAGAAATTTTCTCCAATAGTAAGGTACTCTTCAATCAAATTCTAGCACTTTTAAGTGCAGATGGGATGGAAGATACATTAGATGGATATGAAGATAGCATTCCTCAACGAAGAGATTGAAGAAGAGGTGTAAATTGAGGAGCCTGATGGATTTGAGACCTTCAACAGAAAGTCACCATGTGCATAGACTCAAGCGAGCATTGTATGGATTGAAACAAGCACCTCATGCTTGGTACACCAGGATCGAAAAATATTTCACCAGGTTGGGCTTCACCAAAATTTAAGGAGATGAAAACATTTTCCATAATGCAATTGAAGGTAAATTATTGATTATAGTATTATATTTCAATGATTTAATTCTAATAGGTGATGAGAAGCTGGTCAAATCTTGCAAAGAGGATCTTGCAAGAGAGTTCAAGATGAAGGACCTGGGGCTCATGCATTATTTCCTTGTTATGTAAGTATGGAAAGGAGATGAGGAATTGTTTATCTCTCAAGGAAAGTATGCCAATGCGATATTGAAGAAGTTCCACATGGAGAGCAACAAATCCATCGAGACTCCTCTAGCAAGGAATTGGGGGAAGGAAGATGCTACTTTGGGTGAAGTAGTGGAGACTACTATTTATAGGAATCTTGTGGGTTCATTTATGTATTAGGTGAACACATGACTAGACATATGTTTTGCAATTAACCAGCTTAGTCAAGCAATGGTTAAGCCAACCAAACTCTATTGGAAGACAATTAAACATGTATTGAGATACCTCAGAGGCACCACTTAGTGTGGTATTCAGTAAAAATGGACAGAGGAAGTGAAGATTCAAGGCTTTAAAGATGCATATTGGGAAGGGAGTCCATCATATGGGAATAGCACATTAAGGGAATCTTCAATATTGAGTCAGCAACAATTTCTTAGTATAACAGGAATCATAGATCAGTTGCGTTCATTTCAGCAAAAGCAAAGTACATGGATGATAGTCAAGCAACTTGTGAGGCTATCTAGGTGAGGAAGATCCTTGTTAGGTTATTTGGTTAGCAAGTGGATCCTACAGTGATTTAATGTGACAGTCAGAGTTTTATCAAACTCTCTGAGAATCTAGTTTTTCATGATCAATCCAAGCATATCAACATCTGATATCACTATATACGATATTGTGTACATAGGAGAATCATGTTGCTGGAGTACATTCCTTCAGAGGAACATGATGCATACATATTGACAAAGGAACTGTCAAGAGGAAAATTCAAGTTCCATAGAGGCAAGACTGGGGTATCTGATAATACCTTTCTTGTTGAGAGGGAGTGTTGAAAATACAACAATAAAATCCTAATTTAATTTTGTCCTTGAATTAAGTTAGGAATAAAATTGTAATTCCACATCACAAAACAACTTTTACGAGTTAACTAATTTAATATGACTTAGTTGGCTAAGTTAATTTGAGTTGAGGGTCTAACTTGAGTCATGTAGAGTGTCTCCTACTTTATAGGATCCCTTGTTCAGTTTATTTTGAGTTGTAATTAATTAATTCAGTTTAACTGAGTTAAAGTCAGTTAAACTAATTCCAACAGATGGAGGAAATAGTAGGAGGACAAACAATGGGGTGTTTCTTCATGTGTTCAACCAGTTAACTGATGATTCACTCCTAAATGACTCATGTAGGTTAGATCTAAGAGTTACCCAGTTGAGATTGGAGTTCAATGACAATGTACTATTAGTTGTATAATCATCCAAATTGTACAAGTGGTGCATGCAGTTAGAGGAAGGCCTCTAAGGATTGCGTAATTCCAATTGAGGAATTTTCCTAGTTAATAGGGGGATGATTCCCAAGGAAACATCACAAGGAAATAGGGACTTAGGAAAGAAAAAAATTGGTTAAGTATTGGCCTAGGCTTGTCTAGGAAGCTGTGAGATAGATGAAGATAGTGTAGAGGTTGTTTAGGCTTGAGCAAAGCATTGTAATCTTCTCATAATTCCTGACTAATGCAATACACAAATAGCAAGGTTTTTTAGTTGTGGCTTTCCCTAGGAAATCATTGTGTAATGTGTTTATTGAATTATTTCTCTTGTATGCTTCGCTCGATCAATTAATTGTTTCTGCTGATGAGTAGAGTAGATTCAAGTCTTTTGTTTTAGAAAATTACATAAGCAATTTGAATCTACAAGCAATTTCTACATCATTTATGATTTTGATGAGTAATATTCATGAGGATTCATGACCTTTGGTGATATATGGCTTGCTAATGGAAGTTCATTATCGATGACAAAAACATATCTTTAGTGGGGGAGGGTGTCATGAGCCTGAGCTTGAGTGCGCATGAGTGACATGAGCTAGACAAGATGAGTTGTGAGGTGAGAGTGCCATCACACTTTTTACAACAATATTTATGATTTTTTGGGTCTAGTGGCACAAAGGAACAAAGAGAACCTGAAATATAGCACATGAGAGTGAAATGTGCCTGCCTAAGATGAGAGAGGAGGCACAAGTGGCACACAAGTTGACTCAAGGCACACCCCTACCTTGGCACCTGAGTTGGCATGACCACGCCCATGTGGCCCTATGACACCCAAGTTGGAACAAAGGCACCTACTTAAATGGGATGCCCAATGTGGAATGAGGCACTTGATGTGCCTAATGTGTCAAGGCGAATCAATGCACCCAGTGGAAATGAGCACGCTCAACGCACCCAGGACGAACCAACACTCCTGAGAGGAATGAGTCATCCCAATATAACATGTTGGCCACCCCTAAAATTGAGATTTCATGCACAAAGTGGTGGAATGGTACGCTAACTTGAATGGGCCACACAATTTCCCATTTGGCATGATGGTACCATATATATGTGCAATGAACAAATGGGGAAACAAAGGAACTTAGCTAAGCAAGGATGAAGATGCGAGTTTGAGGTGTGCATCAGGGAGCGGAAACAAAATGGAGTTATTTTGGAATGATCACTCAAATTCACGAACCATGTGAGGCCTTTATGAAAGAATCAAACCGTGAGAAGGCCTTATGGAATGACCAAACTATGTGAAAGTGTTGTGGAATGACCAAATCAGATGAGGATATTGTGGAACGACTAAACCATGTGATACAAGTTTTAAAATGATTAAACTAATTTGAATTATTATGACAACCAAACTGTGTGAGGGTGACTTGGAATGGAGACATGATTTTTATGATTGGCTTTATGTGGGCAACTTGGTTAATGAGCCAAGGGGCTTGGGTTATGGTTATGTGGCATGTAATATGATATTAGGTGGTGGGCCAATTCTGATGTACAAGATTTCAGCATTTGTATAAAAAAGTTTTACACACATGTTGTCACTTGGTTAATGTGATGTAAAGTTCTATATTGCGATGTTTATATATGTCACATTATTACGACATTTATTCCGAATGTTGAATGTTAATGTGAGTGTTGGGTATTATTGAGATGAAGAGGTTAATTGAAAAGTATTTTGTTACTTAGAATATATCTTAAGAGTATAATTTTAAAGTATAATTTTAAGTTTGTTGGGGGAGTTATAACATGCAAGAAAAGACTAAATGAAAGCATGGTTACTTTGAAACTCCATCACACAGGGAAAAAAACACTTTTTTCCCAGATTATCTCTACAATGATTGGAATATATAAGTCAGCTTATTATTTTAATTTTATAGATTATATTTCAAATTTGATAATATATCTCATAGTGTGTAAAATATATCATAAATTAACATTGTAGTTTTAAACAACATATTTCAGTTTAAAAATATATCCTAATATATATT
>APFE030536783.1:1380-44066 GCA_000404065.3 Pinus taeda
GTTCAGGACCCAAAAAAGCCTGCTAAAAGCTAGTAAATTGTGCTACAATTACGGAAACTGAAAAACTGAAGGAGATAGCTTCCGGGGTCCAAATGGGATAGGTGGGTGGCCACCAACATCCACCTGGATCATTCCTCCCCCCTTAGGAAGGAATGGTCCCCATTACGTTGAGTTCATCCCTGAGATGAGGAAGCTTCTGCTAAGCTGGGTTGCTGGTGAGTTGTTCTGCAATCTCTGATGTGTCCAGAAATGGTGGGAAGCATGGTCAATGACGGTCCACATTGAACACTTGGTGTAGGCGAAGGAATGGAGGAATGATGTGCTCCAAAGCATTATTCCCCATAGCCTTGGTACTGCTGTAAGGACATTGTCAGAGTGGTCTGAGCTTCTGATGGGTTCTGGTAAGGCGTTCTTTCTGTCGATGCAACCAGACTTTGTTTCCCACCTGAAACTTGTGTGGTACCCCTATGGGTGAGGAGAAGTTGTTCCTGTGTTCTATCATGACCGTATCCCTTTGCTGCTGCTGCTACTCCTGCTTGGAGGAACCCTTTACGGGGGTCATGGATGTAGCAACGATCTTCCCCTTACTTTGGGAGTGAACCATACAGATGAATTTCCTGGTCTGTGATATGAGCTTGCTGCCTTTCTTAGCAGTGATCAAAGACGTGGCGGTAGGTGGAGCTACCTCCAGTATCCTATATAATGACTCACCCAAAGAAATAATGACAGCGTGGGGCCTTGACTCATACACAGCATGTCACATCCACAAGTATGGTTGGCCTAATAATACATCACAAACATCCAGAGGTGTAACATCACACAATACCTCGTATGTGAATGGCTTGATGCTGTAGGGAAGGCGACACTGCTGGCGAACTTTGAGATCTCGTCCTTCATGAAGCCACCCGATACGGTATGGTTGTGGGTGTGGTGTAGTTGGTAGGCCTAACCGCTTCATGACCTCTGCTGAAATCAGGTTCTTTTGGTTGCCACTGTCGACAATGAATTGTAGCGGTGAACCCTTCACCCACATCTGTGAGTGGAAAAGACGTTCCCCCTCCTCTGGCTCTTCGGGCACATTCTTATGGATTTTGGCAGTGGCAATAGTGGCGCTGGGATCCGCATCAATGATCTGCTTCCCTTTGCCATTCCCCTTGTCGGGTTCTGGCTCAGGGTCGAAACATGTATCTGATTTGGAAGCCTTCAACTCAGCCACCAATGACTGCTTGGTCCGACACTCACTTGTGTTGTGAGTGGGGCTTTTGTGGAACTCACACCACTTTCCTGCGTCCTTCTTCGGCTTTGTGGTGTTGTTTTTTTCTTGTGGCTTCGACGGGTTGTCTTGGGTCACTCCGCCTTGGTTTTGTCCTTTGGGCTTCGGATTTGCAGATCCAAAGTCTCTCTTCTTCTGTTTGAACTTTTGCTCGATTTTGACAACGTATCGGTATGCTGTGCCAGTGAGGAGATGTCCAACAACTCCATCTCTTCCTGGATGTATCTGTGTAGGAAGCCACGGTATTTGAGCTCCAGATGCCGCTCAGAATCTTTGATACCCAACTGTGTGTGAAGGGTATGAAAAATGTTTGTGAACTCTGGAACATCTTGGTCTCGTCCCTGCCGCAGTGTGGATGATTTGATGTATTTGTCCTCATAGCTTTTGACAGGGTAGTACTACTCCTTGATGGCATCCCGGAAGTCATTCCAAGTGGGTGTGGCTGAAAATAATGACCCTGTACTTTCATCCTTCTGCTCGCAGTAGGGTTCCCACCAGTCCTTGACGTGGGGGGCTGCTTTGAGAAGAGCGAAAACAATCTTTTCCCGACTTGAAAATTCATGAACAGAGAAATACCCATCTAGCAGATTTAACCATTTATCTATGGCATCTGCGTCTATTTTAACCTCGAAGATGGGGATTTCAAAATTAACTTGTACCTTAAAGGACGTGGCGTTTCCAAAGTCGCTGATGGAATTCGATGCATCACCTTTAGGTAGTCGCTGAAGGATCTGCGCGAAGCTATCCATCATCGCATTCCTTTGCCGCTCGAGCGCTTCTTCGAGCAAGATTTTGATAGGATCTCCTGCCCCCTCGTCTTTCTTCTCATCCGCCATGGGAGGCCGTCAGGATTTTCGAGGCTGGTCTTGCAAAGGTTCGACCAGTTCAAACCCTAACTCCTTATATCCTGACCTCGTTGGGGACATGCAAAGAAAAACCAAGAAAAAGCAGACTGCTCTGATACCACTGATCCGGATTTAAACAGGAACGCAATAGATTACAAAGATAACCATAAATACAAAGATGCGATAACCATAAATAAAGAGATGTAGCAAAAATAACACTTCATTTCATTAATGGAAAATACCGAAATATGCCTACAACTAGAATTGGAAATAAACCAGCTAGGACGATGGTAGCTTATCTCTGAGAAGAGATGTGCGGCTACATGTCTCTGAACTGTTCCAAACTTGTGTTACAATGAGACTCGAAGGCCTATTTATTATTGAGAAACAATGGAAAACCCTTCACATTCCAAAACCAACCCTTAGAAGATGAAATGTCAAATTGTGGGCCCCGTTTTGGTTAAATTGGTACATCAATTTCCCGAGGTCGTAACTTTGGCATATGATCTCCGTTTGACGCGTACAATAGCTCATTAGAAAGATATATTCGAGCACTATCATTGATGAAATGGGCAACATCGGTCCATAGCATGGACCCATGTTTCCCCTGGATTCCCCAAAAAAACGTCGTTCAGGGCCTCAAAACGGCTCTGGAAGTTCAGGACCCGAAAAAACTGCTAAAAATAGTAAATTGTGCTACAATTACGGAAACTGAAAAACTGAAAGAGACAGTTGCGGGGGTCCAAATGGGATAGGTGGGTGGCCACCAAGATCCACATGCATGTACACACCATGAGTAGCACATACGTGAGACACAAGGTTTTACGTGGAAACCCTTTCAGGAGAAAACCACCAAATCTTATTTTTGTTATTGATGTAAAATAAGAGCACCTACCCTATTACATTTAATCTATTCTTGTGAGTGACCACTCATAGGAAGCACTGAATCCCTTTGATTATTTTTTAGAACCCACTAAGAGGAAGCACCAACTCCCTTCTTTTATAAATACGTATCCAACCTACTAGAACCAGCATGTGAAGCACCAACTTCACAGATTTGTTGCAACCACCAACATGCAGCTCCTTGGATTCAAGCAAGCACCAACTTGTAGGAGGAACAAACCACCAAGACTTCTCAAGCACCCACTAGAAATGGAAGGACCTACTTCCTGTATGCAGACTCCAACCCCCACTTATCAAGGAACTCAATGTTATCTATAATATGGTAGCCAATTTTCTTGATATTAGCTCTGTTCTTCACATCCCTTGGCCCATGCAACACTCTTTGCACCTTTACTTTCTCTGCAATAGATCGTTGTTCTTAACAACAATAGTCACTCATGATAGCCCCTCGCATCACTCTAATGTTTTCAACCCTCACACGATCTGCAGAATCTCATTGTTTCACTTGCAACTCTCACCAACACACACGAGCCACACATTCCTCTTTGCATTCTTCTTTCTCTGTAGTAACTCGTTGTTCTCAGCTCCTCAACAACACCATACCCTTCAGCTCTTGACCTTATGTTCTTTAGGCTCTCTTAGACTCTCACATCACTACATCACACTGCTCATTCCCTTCTTCACACAACACAAGAACGTTTGGCCTTGCTTACTGTAACATTGATCCTCTCGGGGTCTCTTGCTTCTACTTAGGCACTCTTCGCCCTATCTCTGTAGAATTGTATCACTTAGCCTTACACACATCAATTCTTTCTCTCCAATGTGCTCTCCACACAGCTCACACTATAATGTTGTATCCCACCCATTTCTTAACCAGGCTCTCTTGTTTCTTCCTTTGTTTCACATTGTCCAATGATGTCTCCATTGAACATCATTTCTTTCATTCACACTACCTTGAGTGTACCTCAACATGGTACTTCCATTCTGCTATTATGTCTTACTTGGTCTCTATCATTGCATTAAACATGAGATGGGACACATGACTGTTTCTCCATACCGAGAATTAATTCTTAGTCTACCTGCACACTTCAAACATGCATTGTCCTTTTCTATGAATAAATATCGTATCACAGAGGCTCTCCATGCTTATTCATGGTTTCACACAACTTAGTTCTACTTCGACATGGTTTCTCTATGGATTATTGTCCTCATTCCCTTATCTTAGAGCTTTTTGTAGATCCATCTGACTCCATGAACCAACTCCACCGATTTGCAATTGTTCTTTAGCTTTTGACCCATTCATCCATTCAACTAACTTATGCATGCATTAGAGCACAAAGATGGAATGTCTCACCTCATGGCAGACCCAAGACTCTTTCCTGAAAATCGTGGTCCTTGTTGCCTTGACCTAGCAATCTTTGATAGTCGTCATTACTCCTAAGACCAACTCCTCTACATGATCGTGTTCATTGTTTCTAACTCATCCATCATCCATACACCTTTGTACTGTCATATCAGAGCCACAACAAACTGTAAATATACAAGAGGGATGTTACAATATCACTTAGTTTCGATACCATTAGCCCCTTGGTGCTTAACTCCTTTGGAATTTTCACATCATATGACCTAAACCTGTGATTGTCAGCTTCATACTCCACTGTGGTGTTATATCGGAGCTCCTGCATATCGTAACTTTTACTAATAGACTTTAAGAAATTGTGAGCTTTAGATTGGCCTTTAGCCCCTTCCTCTTAGCCCTTTATCGTGTCTCTTGCATGGGACTGATAGTTGTAACCAGCAGCTTAGCTTTTAAGTTCTAAGGCCTTGTGTTCCTAATAGGGGCCAATCTTCCATTTTAAACTGCTCTACACCCTTGGTTCTTTCAGTATTAACACGACCATGTGCTTGTAAATATCGAAGCCCCCTTTTATCGTACCTTTCTTGAGTGACATCTTTGCAGGAGTTATGAGGTCCTCAACCTTTGATATACTTACCTTTGATATATTGTCCTCAGAGATGACATCATGCTCTCATCAATTCTCCATGTGGCTCCTTCTTAGTGGTGACACGTGTCACTCTGAGTGACCACATTGGGCCACTGAAAATGCCAAAGTAGGGTGCCACATGTCCACCTTAATGCCACATCATGTTGGCATCAATTTCCACTACAACTTTAGGGAGCCAATCTCATATCGCCATGTGTCCTACTAGAGGAGAGGTAAAGGGGGCCTAGAAACACCTTGGTTTTGCAACAAGTCATTTTTAAATGCTGCTACACATCCCTTAGTGATGAACCACAGTGGCTGGTTCGAAATGTTGACTCAAATCTGATGATGTGATCAATCCAAAATGCATTCTAAATAACGATATTGATCACAAAAGTCTCAAATCAATTATTTTATCAATATCAACAACTCCATATATCATAACTTCAAGTGTGAAAAAGTTGTGAGGTTCTAATGGACTCAAATTTCTAATTTGCCAATAACTTCCAACTCCTGATATCTCAATCTTTGATATCATCTGCTCTGATACTCAAATATTCCAATCTTTGAGGTCTTGATATCCAATATGCACTAACCTTCAATGTCCTGATGACATTCAAGTTCTAATATCCTGATATGCTCTCACCTATGAGGTTCCAATATTTCAATATCAAATATCGGAAATCAAAACCCATCGAGACCCAATATTGGAACTTCACAGACTATTTCCAGATTCAAGTCCCTAGACTTCGGTAGACCATATCTTTTCATCCAAGAGTCCATTTTTAGACTTCCTCATATTGATGGAAATCTCTTCCAGAGAAGTTTGTAATGGAGAAGTTCTGATGTAGGCTTTAGGCTAATATGCTTCCTCTAGGATGGCCAAAAATGCTCTACCACTCTTTCCTCCTTAATTCTCTTTCTTGTGCCTAGAATCTTGAAATCCCAACCACCATAGTCATAATTTTATGACTTTTGCAATAAGCCTTCTACTATGATGATTCTATACAATACATTGCAACAATCATGGGATTCCTCTTGGGCTATCACTACCAACATCTGTTGCGACAAGTATCCATGTTATTCTGGTTGATGTCAATACCAACAGTCCTACCAACATTTAGGCAATCCCAACTACCCAACACATATCCCTAGCGTGATTGTTGACATCAATTTTAACACACTTGCAAATATCTTCACTAGGCCACCTGCTATCTAGACAATGCTAATTGTCCAACAATCTCCCCTTTTAGCATTGATGGAAACACTTCTTCCTTATCTTCACTTTCATTTCCAAACCTCCTGCTACTTCCACACATCTTCTTGCATGAGCCACCTATGGTTCTCTCTCCTCTGCATGGGCCACCACAGCTCCTCCAAATATTCTTTCCCCCTTTGACATCAATGGGAAAGGGCTACAAGATGCTTCTTCTCTTCCATGCAATCACCAGCTATTAATAACTAAGGATCTAACTACTAATCTGAATTATGATTTGTAAACATCTCTTCAGTGAATCATCATTGTTGCTGCTCCACAAATTGGGCATTTTTGATGTGCTCCACTTGAGCATATATTACCTTCGATTTGAATGCCTCCAATTTTGGACACCATATGGCTACTAGTGAAGTACTCTCTCCACTAATGCATATTTTTTACTAATTAAAATAAATTTATGACAATTAAACTGCTCATGGTATTGCTACAGCTACAAATACCAACTAATGATGATGCATTTCGGTTTGCACTTCACTGCTGCTACTGCTTAAAATATTATGCTCACCTCATTTGAGCATCTCCACTTCTCCCCTTGAGATCATACTTCTACAATAGGGACTGCTACTCACTAATACCAATTACACCAAAAGAAATGATACAAATTGAATACACTACCAAGAAAAATCCAATAATTTTTTCTAAAAAAGAAATACCAAGATGCACAAAATGTTTCTCCACCTGAACCCAACACAACCAATTGACATAGTGATACCAATTGAGGGTTAAGGGACATGCAAATCTTGTACCAAATTTGCTTCATGAACACAAGGCTGCTAAGCATAATCAAAATCTCAACTTAAATGTAATAAGGGTATTTCAGCCAAGATGCAAACCTTTCATTTCCTTAGAAATATTCCTTTGTGAGGTTGATAATTGTTTCCTACTACTTCTTATCAAATAATCTCTCCTTCAGCCAATGCTCTCTAATCTCTTGCAACTTCTTTATTGCCTCTTCATGGGGAATGATCTTTTGGACCTGAATTAACTATGAGCTTCCTATCAATCCATTCTTCCACTGCATCCCATGTTCATCTTACCACAACATAAGATATTTTTGTGTATTATCCCTAAATTCATTTCAAATGCACTCCTCCTCTACTTTTCAATGTTGATACATTCAAAATAAACAAATTTATTCTTGTAATTAGCAAGACAACATGACCATACATTCATAAGTCAAATGAAACTTTCTTTTCATTCTTTTCACATCCTGCATCTGACTTACTTGAACTCCCTTGAGGCCCTTCTCTTCCTTCGCTGAAGAGAAATGGAGGATGTACTCCCCCTAAGCAGATCATCCTCGTTCTTCTTCCAGACCTTCAATGGTCGAGTCTTGACAGAAGCATTACTCTCTAGCTTCCTCTTTTCCCATGTTTGGTCTTTCTCTCGGCTTCACATGGCTAGAGGAAACTTCTCTTTGAACTCCTCTTTCTTCACCCAAATCGTCTTGATGCCCTTTCGTCTTATAGTTGGGTCTGATACAAGAGTAGGAGGATCATTATTTTGATATCTTCCTCCTCTTTTCATCTTTCTCTTTTGACACATATCATTGCATACAAATACATATCTCTCAACTCCATTGTTTCTCATTGTCTTCAAATCTAGAGCTATTATATTCACTTGCATATGCTTAGTAGCATTCCATTTCTTTCCATATCTGCAGTGTGATTTTTTGTGCCCAATATTTCCACAAATGTAGCATTCTGTTTTGCTTAAGAATTGGGTAGAGGAGTTACTCTTCTTGAAAAAATTCTTGTAAAAACTCCTATCATGACTAGCATGCCTTCTTGTGACCTCTTTATGTATTCTTTGGTTGTTGCTACCCAACACATATTGTTTCCTTGCATACCATCTATACTGTATGGATTTATGTCCAAAATTATTGCAAGAGAAACAATACCCATAAAAAGGATTTTGATGACAAATTTTATTCTTTAAAGGCTTTGTCCTTGAGGAGGAAAATACATCTCATGGTTCTTCATGTTCCTTTCATGACTACTTGCATTGTTTCCTTGCACTCTTGCTTACAACTGCATAGATTTCTTTTGTTCCACTACTTGTTGTGAACTCTTATCCTTATGTTGTTTCCTTCTCTTCCCTTGTTGTTGTGGCCTTCCTTGCTATTGTTTCTATCCAACAACCTATTTTCCTTCTTCTTTTTTGGAACCTCGAACCCCCTTTACCTTGAAAGTTGACCCTTCAACCTTTTCCTTATTGGAGCTAGGTTTTTCCTTGAGACCAAAACTAGCCTTTATGAGAGGGGATATTTTCTTGCCAAGAATCTCACCCAATACTTTCTTAATCTCCTCAAGCTTCTAATATTGAGATAACTCTTTATTTACATTTCTAAGTCATGCCTCATTTAGACTACTTCATTTTGTTGTCTTTCACAATACGATTTCTTCTCACTATGTTGATTGGTTAATATCTCATTCAATCTGCTAGCCTCTTCTTTTTGAGAATTTAGTTCAACCATTATTTTTCTCATCTTCTCATTCTCAATCTCATATATTTTTAGTTTCTCCTCTCACTTGATATTTTCCTATGATAAGTCCTTGATGTCCTTTAGAGCCAAGATCAACCTCTTTCTTAAAAACATCATTTCATCTAGATCATTTTCCTCACTATGAGAGGTGCTAGCTGAGTTACCATAGAGATCTAAAGCCATCTCTATGTCTATGGAGTCTTCCATGGGTCTAAGGGTTATCCCTTCTTTATCACTACTTGAGATATTCTCATTTTCTCCTATGGATGAGCACACTGGGAATATCTCTTCTTCCTCTAAGGATTCCTCATTTTCTATTGCTACTAAAGTGGATCTATATTCATTAGAATTACTAGAAGCATAACTATCTCTATCTTCAAGTGATACACATGCACATCTAGATAATGAAGGAACCATATCTTTGAATTTATCACACAACAATAGCTTACCTTATGAGAAACATGATCTCCCTTCTAAGACTTCTTCATCATCAAACCAAGTGTGATGAGAAAAAACTTTTGCATGTTCTAAATCATTGCTAGAGCAACAAGGTTCTTCATCCATCTCTTTAGACACATGGCTATCTCCTTCATATAGACATTACAGTCTATCCAACACTTCCCTTGTTGACTCACAATGCCTCACTTTATCATCATCCAGCTTAGATAGCCCTTTCATGACTACCTCCTTGGCTTCTTGATTCCACTCACTCTTTTCTCCATTCAATACAAAGTGCCATACATCAACATCCAAGGCCATTAAATAGGCTACCATTTTAACCTTCCAGAGCTCATACTCTGATCCATTTAAAAATGGAACTCCTTTTTTTGTTAGTGAAATTCGATTAGCCATTGTTTCTCTTTGACCTACATTCTAGCATTTAAGTTATTCTTGAAGGAACTTGGCTCTGATGCGAACTGTTGGAAACAATGTTAACACTGAGAGGGGGGTGAATAAATATTAAGGCTAATTTTCAATTCTTTATGCCAATTTACATTTTTTATTCAAACATGGAAACCATCCATATAATCAGCATCGACATATAAGATGAAAGCAATATGAAATCAACATGCAAGTACACACCATCGGCATCATACACATGAGACACAAGGTTTTACATAGAAACCATTTTGGGAAAAAGACACCAAAGATTGTTGTTGTTATTGATTTGAAATAAGAATACCTACTCTATTAAATCAATATATTTTTTGAGCCACCACTCATAGGAAGCACTGACTCCCTTTGACTGTTTTCTAGCACCCACTAGTAGGAAGCACCAACTCCCTTATTTTGTAGATACTTGTCTAGCCTACCAGAAGCACCATATGAAGTACAAAGTTCATGGATTTGTTGTAAGATCCAACTTGAAACTCCTTGGATTTATACAGGCACAAACTTATAGAAAGTACCAACCCCCAAGACTTCACAAGCACCCACTAGAGATGGAAGCACCAACTTCTGGTATGTAGGCTCCAACCCGCACTCAACAAGGAGCTCAATGTTATTTATAATTTGGCAACCACTCTACCTCATATCAGCTATGTTCTTCATAGCCCTTGACCAACGCAATACTCTTTGCACCTCTTATTGCTCTGTAGCAACTCACTTTTCTTAACAACAATAGTCACTCATGATAACCCCTCACATCATTCTACTATTCTTGTCTCTCTACACAATCTGTAGCATCTTGTTGTTTTACACACATATCTCACCAACACACACAGGCCACATAGTCCTCTATGCATTCTGCTTTCTCTATAACAACTCGCTATTCTCATCTCTTCAACAATACCATACTCTTGATCTCTTGATCTTATGTTCGTTGGGCTCTCCCAGCCTCTCATGCCACCGCATCAAACTGCTCACTTCCTTCTTTGCACAACTCAGGCACTTTCAACCTTTCTTACCACAACACTGATTCTCTCAGGGTCTCTTACTTCTACTTAGGCACTCTTCAAGGTATCTCTACAGAACTGGCTCACTCAACCTTACACACAGCAACAATCTCTCAGCAATGTAATCTCCACACATCTCACACTACAATGTTGTATCCCACCCATTGATCAACTAGGCTTTGTAATTTTGTTCCTCTGATGTAGACTGTATAATGTTTCCTTTTATAAACATCATCTTTGTCATTCACATTTCCCCAAGCGTACCTCAACATGGCTCTTCCATTTTGATATTGCATCTGACTTGGTCTTTGTCACTGCATTAAACATGAGAATGGATACATGATTGTTTCTCCATAGTTAGAATTAATTCTCAAGCCACCTATGCACTTCAAACAAGCATTTTCATCTTTTGTGAACAAATCTCCTATCACTCAGCCTCTCCATACTTATTCATGATTTCCAATAGCTTAGTTGTACCTCATCATGGCTTCTCTATAGATCATTGTCCTAGTTTCCTTATCTCAGAGCTTTCTCCAGATCCATCTGACTCCATGAACTAACTCCATCGATTTTCATTTTTTCTTCAACTTCCAACCCATTCATCCATTCAACTCACTGAGGGATGCATCAGACCACAAAGATGGCTTGTCTCACCTCAAGGCATACCTAACACTCATTTCTGAAAATCATCATCCTTGCTACCTTAACCTAGGGATCTTTGACAATTTCCATTACTCCTGATACCAACTCCTCTACATCATCATGGTCCTTGTTGCCAACTCACCCACCTTCCATACACCTTTGTACTATCATATCATAGCCACAACATATTGTAACTCATACAAGAGGGATGTTACAATATCACTTAGTTTCGATACCCTTAGCCCCTTTGGAATTTTCACATCATAGTACCGAGACCTATGACCGCCTGCTTCATAATCGACTGGGGTGTTATATCGGAACCCCTGCATATCGTAATTTTTATCAACAAACTTTATGAAAGCACTAGCTTCAAATTTTCCTTTGACACCTTCTTCTTAGCCCTTATCATGCATCCTCCATGGGACCAAGAGTTGTAACCAGTGGCTTAGATTTTAAGTGCTAAGGCCTTCTCTTCCTTCTAGGGGCCAATCTTCCTTTGTTAACTGCCCTGTGCCCTTAGTTCTCTAAGTCTCCATGTGACCATGTTCTTGTAAATATTGAAGCCCCCTTTTATCATAAATTTCTTGAGTGACATCTACATAGGAGTTACAAGGTCCTCAACCTCCGATATACTTACCTTTGATATACTAACCTCACAGATGACATCATCCTCTCATCATTTCTCCATGTGGCACCTTTTGAGTGATGACACATGTCACTTTGAGTTTCCACATTAGGCCATTGAAAATGTAAACGTAGGTTGTCACATGTCCACCTTACTGCCACATCATGCTCATGTCAGCTGCCATTGCATCCTCTCAAAGCCAATCTCGTTTTTCCATATGTCCTACTAGAGGAGAGAGAAGGGGATTCTAGATACACCTTGCTTTTGCAACAAAGTCCTTTCTTAATACTACTACACATCCGTTAGTGATTTTATCAATATCGGTAGCTCCATTTATCGTAACTTCAATTGTTAAGAAGTTCTAAGGTTCTTATGGCCTGAAGCTTCAAATATTCAGATAACCTCTAGCTCTTTATATCCCAATATCTCTACCTCTCATATCATCTCCTCTAGTGCTCTGAGGTCCCAATATCTGATATGCACTTTACCTGTGATGTTCTAATGACCTTTAGGTTCCAATATCTCGATATGCTCTAACCTCTAGGATTCTGATATTCCAATATTCGATATGCTGGTGTTAGAAGTTCCAATATCAGGTCTCGATGGAATTTAACTTCCAATATTGCATCCTATTTCAGGCTTCAAATCTTCAGACCTTAGTAGACAATATATGTTGATCCAAGAGTCCATTTTTAGAATTCCACATACCATTGGAAAGATCTTCTAGAGTAGTTTCCAATGGAGAAGGCCTGATGTAGGCTTTAAGAAAATACTATACCTCTAGGATTATTGCAAACTCTCTACCACTCTTTTCTCCTTGACTCTCTTCCTTTCTCTTGGAATACTGAACTCCAAACCACCATAGTCATCATTTTATGACTTTTCCAATAAGCCCACTACTGTGATGATTCTCTACATTTCACTACGACAACCATGTGATTCCTCCTGGGCCATCACTACCAATGTCTATTGCAACAAGTATCCATGCTGTTCTAGTTGACATCAATGCCAACACTCATTCCAAAAGTTAGGCAATTCCAACTTCCCAACACATCTTCCCAGCATGAATGTCAACATCAATGCTAATACCCTTGAAAATATCTTCACTAGGCCACTTGCCATCGCGAAATTGCTAACTATCCAATAGTTCCACCACTTAGATGGGATTCACAATGCCTTGGCCATTAACTCCTAGACCCTTGCCTTCATGTTCCTTCTTCTTCATGGGCTTTAAACTGATACCTGTGGTGTGTCTTGCAAAAGCACCAAAATAATCATCATAATGAGAACTTGAAACGAAAGAATCATTGTTTACCTTATTTGTTCATTTTGAAGTGGATGATGTTGGCTTCACTAAGCCTTTGTTGCACTTGAAATTTTCTAAGCCATCTCCCATGGCTTGTAACTAAAGCTACAATATTTGCTTCTCCTCTTCTACTTCTTCTAGAAGTCTCCCAAATTCAACATTCTTTGCTTGAATGATCTGGTTGATCTCCTCATTTGAATGATGATAAGAAGATGAATAAGAAGAATATTCACTTGAATATGGAGACGTAGGTTCTCTTCCATTTACCAAAGCATCATCCTTTGTTCTCTCTTTCTTCTTCTTTAAGGAAACTTACATCCACCCATGGTATTCATCGACCCATGGTATTTATCCACACATAGAATATACCCATGGTATTGTAAGTGGCATCCACCCATGCTATTCATCCACCCAAGGTATTTATCCACCCATGAAATTTACCCATGGTATTGTAAGTGGCATCCACCCATGGCATTGTAAGTGGCATCCACCCATGGTATTGTAAGTGAGATCCACCCATGGTATTCAATCACGCATGTTATCTAGCCACCCATGGAATTTATCTATGGTATTATAACTGAAAAAAGATTATAAGTAACAAGTTACATTTTGTAAAAGGACAAATTTTCCACCACAATGTAGCTTTGACACTTATTCTTTGTTTAAAAAAAAAAGTTTCTTTTTGGTTTATTTTATTGTGTGTTCTCCTATTTTCTTCTAGCATTTCAATTTTTCAGATCTTGGGGGCGTCTCCCCTAAGATCATTTCAATTTTTTAGATCTCAGGGGCCTACCCCGAAGATCTGGGTCAATGGGCATTAGCTCTCCTATCATTTTTTGCAGTTTTTGTGAAAAATTTCTGAAAAATAATTCTATATTTTAACTCTTGAAAAATTACCCAATTTCAAAAAACTAATTAGTAGAATTGGATTTCGGATGAAGGAGGTATTTTTGAGTTAAAATCATCTATTTTTTGAGAAACTTTGTGATGGCGGGACAATTCCATCGTGCATCTGAGTTTCCAGAGTTTGCAAATAGGGATTTGAATTACATGGGGAGATGTAGAGTGGTCATTGTATTTCCAAAAATAGGTTATAATAAATATTTTGAGTTATATTTACCAACTTATGCCCATTTTAAATTATTTTTTTATATTTGGAGCAGCATTCAGAGCAAGTTCCTTTTGTAGACATTCCCTCCCACCCCTCTTTGGTAGGAACCTACTTCCAATTCATTATTTTCAGCATAGCAACATATGTTTTGGCTTCTTCGAAGATGTCTCCTCCCAACCCAAGCTATGTAGGCACCTGCTAATTCATCAACAATTAGCGTCATGGTGATCGGTCAACCACACAAAATCCTTGTCATAAAAGTCCATTTTCTAGGCCACACGCTGTTAGTATCATAGTTGGTGACAAGCATTACAGTGTATCTCTATCCTTGGGTCTTCATTTTTCATGATTATGGGTCATCCACAAACTCGCACTTCATCGAAGTCCATTTTCTAGGTCACACGCTACCAGTATCATAGTTGATCACAAGCATTATAGGGTATCTCTATCCTCAGATCTTTGTTCATCACAGTTATGGGTTCACCACAAAAAATCCTTCTCTTCAGTGACTCTTCATATTCAACGAAGGCTTCTTAGGAGGGAACTTAATGCAGTGGGGACCATTTATTCTTAAGAAGGGAGGAATGACCCGAATGGAAATTGGCATCCAACAATGGTATTAATTGGCCCATGGTATTTATCCACTGATGGAATATACCCATGGTATTGTGAGTGGCATCAACCCATGGTATTCACACACTTAAGTTATTTATCCACCCATGGTATTCATTCAACAATGGTATTGTAAGTGACATCCACCCATTTTATTCAATCACCCATGGTATCTACCCTTCCATGGAATTTACCTGTCGTGTTATAACTAAAAAAGAGACTATAAGTAACAAGTCGCATTTCGTAAAAGGATAGGTTTTCCACCTCAGTGTAGCTTTTACACTTATTATTTGTTTTAATAAAAAGGTTTCTTTGTTGTTTTGTTTACTGTGCGGGCCTCACCCCTAAGATCCATTTCATTTTTTTAGATCTTGGGAGCCTCCCCCCGAGATCTAGAACACTTGTTTAACAATTTCTTCTCATAATATGCAAACAATATATCTACCATGTCTTCCATCTTGTAGAAACCTTGACATAAATATTTGTCAATCTCTATTTTCCTTATTTATTTTGCACGTCAATTATATGGTTATCATTAACACTCATAATTCACATCAGAAAAAAGACCACTCTAATACCAAATTTGATCCAGAATCTTTGATTTACCAGAATTATCAAAGATATTTTATTTTGTTTGTGTTAACAAAATTTCATGAAAGAGCATGTAAAATTCATGTATCCAAATAGTTAAAGAAGAAGCAACATAAAATAGACTATAAAGATAATGCACCCAAAAGTTTTCTAATGGAGTTCATCTAGTGTGGACTACATCTCCAAGGCTTACTTCAATAATGAGGAGGTATCTTTGTTAATCTCATAAAGAAAAGGAAAGTACACAACACGATACATCATTATACCTCCATTCCTAGGAGTGACTTGAAATTTGGTTACTCAAATCATATCAATCATAACACCAGCAGGTCCATCTCATCCTCCTTAGACTTTTGAGTATAAACATGACCTAGTTCTAATAGTTGCATCGTTGTCTTGCACTTCATCCCTAAAAATTAATAATGAAGGCAGGTTTCTTCCATGACCCCTAAATTTCATTATCCAGATCCAAGAAAAGACTCCACCATTGTGATCCTTATCAAAATCTAGTTTAAATTAGTATAAACTTAGCTATGTTCCACCACCTGCAAATCTTTCCCCTTGGGGAATCTTCAAGACTCCTCAAAGATTCTACACAAATTATTCTGTGGAATATTCCTTCTTGAAATTTGGGCCACGAGGTTCCAATGTTCAGTTCAAGATTCTACCATCACAGGGTTCCAATAGGTTCTGGGTTCTCATGTTCATTTGGTGTTTCACCATCCATCAATGTTTTGAGTGCTCGGGCCCCGGCCCCTTGAATGAATAGTAATGTTTAAATATAAGGGTTCTTCGTGGTAATTAGATAGTGCCTCCCTAGCACTATGGCTAGCGGGCGTAGAGTAGGTCGTTTATGGACTAGAGGTCATGGGTTCACGCCTCCTACCAACCCATTTTAAAAAATAAAACAAATGTTCTATATACACTTCCATTGGAACGTTGTGTGGGTTTTTTCTGTTCAAAAAAATATTTTTTTTGAGTTGAATGTGATGGTCAATTTATTTAAAACCTACTCACTATTTATGTTTGTTGGTTATAGTTATGAACATTCACCATCTATTGAAATAAACCGTCGCAATGTTTTAAATCATTGTATACCATTGCATAGTTCAAAACCATGGCCACTGGTTAATTATCAATTCCACTGTGACTACTGATTATTTGAATAATTCCATAATGGTGAGTTGACCATTTTAAATATTGGGTATTTAAAATTGTTGTTGGAGAATGTGCAACTGCCATATTTCCCGTTCATTGTTTGGTGTTAAATTGGGGTTCCAAACTGTGGTTAGCCATCAACAAAACTTCTCGTATAATTTTAGATCGTAATTTTAACAATAAACTTAATTTATTTATACCCAATCCATAACCACTGAAATAAAAATCAGTACACCAATATTTCAGATTCACTAACTGTAACCATTCTACCACCACATTTGTTTGTTGATTATTTAAATCAAGCAACCAATTAGAAGTCTGATTGCAAATTATGATAGGACCTGCCAAAATTCCTCCAATTATATCGTTGTTTCTAGATTTGGTCGAGCTGGGCCCAAACAACCATTCTTGGGGCACCATGTGGCATCATCCCATTAGGCCACATGGAAGTGCCCCATTGGTCCTTTCAAATTTCACCAACCTTAGAATGTTCTACTATATTTAATGACTCTCCATATGTAGCAGTTCACTAAATGTATCTGGAGATCCTCTACATTCAGCTCCAAAGTCAAGTTTGATTAAAACTTTGACTAGCAATAACTCCCTCATATGAAGTTTGGGGCATTGTATGTTCCGTTGGAAATCAGGATGACAAGATCTTTGGTCTAGTATTCGCTTCGATGAGATCCAAAGACTTCAATTTTTGAACCCTTAGGAATCCACCTCGATCTGAAGAGTATTACAAATATAAAGTATGAGTGAGTTAATTGGGAGGAGTAGATTATTTTCTTATTTTTATTGATGATAGTAGTAAATATAATTGGGTGAATTTTATCATGAAGAAAAGTGATGTAATTGAGTATTTTAAAGAATTCAAAATTATAGTTGGAAAAAATAAGGTGAGTACATAAAAATTATTATATCATATTAAGGGAGAGAGTACACATCAAGATCCTTCTTGAGGTGTCACAAGAATAATAGAATTTTGCAACAATACATGGTTCCACTTACACCTCAGCAAAATGGAGTACTAGGGAGGAAGAATGCAAGATTGGTGTTTCTAGTGATTTTTGGCTACAGACATTAATACATTTATATATCTCAAAAGTAGAAATCGTATGAAATATTTAAAGTATAAAACACATTTCGATATTTTTTATGGATTTAAGGTAGAAGATATACATTTCAAATTTTAGGAAGCATGGCATTGTCATATAGCAATCAGATGTATATTTTTTGTTATTGTATTTATTATAACACTTATAAAACATTTGGTCTCATCACCCATAAAGTGTTTGCAGGTAGCAATGTCTTATTTCATGAATATTCATATGAGTAGAGAGGATGGTCATGATATATGGCATCTACCTAAAGAAAATGGTGAAAATGTCAAATAAGAAGTTGTTGAACAAGTGCAATCTGAAGCTTCGGTTAGTATGGACAACTAAAGTACTCAAAGTACACCAAGAAGAGATGAATATATTCTACAAAGCAAAAGGAGAGATGAAGGAACTCCCCAAATCAATGTATTACCAAGAAGGTGAATGCTACAAATGTAACACCTTTAAGGTTTAAGGACTGTATTCTAATGACTCAAGTTATGGAACCTTTAAATATTGAACAAGCTAAGGATTATAAAGAATGGTTGAACTCTATAAAAAAAAATATCATTCTATTATTAAAAAAAGAAACATGATAAATATTTTAGTTTCCTAGGAATTAAGTCTCTATAATGTCAAATTTGATGTGCAAACTAAAATTTAATGTTAATGGTAGCATATAAAAACTTTAAGTAATGATGGTAGAAAAGTGTTATTCACACAAAAAATGTCTATATTAGCGGATACTTTTGCACCAACAACAAAAATGAATAGAATTGGAATAATAATAGCATTGGCCACAAAATAAAATTGGATGCTACATCACCTAAATGTAAAACCAACTTTTCTAAATGGAGATAATTTAGAATGAGAAGTTTATCTTGTTCAACTAGAGGGGATTATAAAATAGGATCAATATTATCCTTTCTATAGGTTGAAAAAACATTATATGGAGTTTAAAAAGCACCTAGGTCATGGTGTCTAAAAATGGACACCTTCTTCTTTAAACAAGGTTCTCTAAAAAGTAAAATTGATTCTAATTTATAAATCAAGTGAGATGAGAATGGATGTGTTTCTTGAATCTCATTATATGTTGATGACCTAATTATAACAAGGAGTGACATTGAACCTACTAATGATATCATAATACAAGTGTATTGAGATGAATGATCTTGTACAATTGCATTGCCTTGAAGTAAGGAGGGACAATAGTAAGAACTTAATCACACAAAATAAATATTTGAAGGAAGTACTCATGAAGTTTAATATAGATGAATATGGATGAATATAAGATAGTTCCTATCCCATTAGAATAAAATGTGAATCTTGATAATGAGAATGGAACAAAAGAGGTAGATGGTATTTTGTATCAACAATTGGTGGAAAGTTTGAATTATCTCACTAGAACTATGCCAAATATTACATATTCAGTTGGTGCACTTAGTTATCATATTATCAAGCCTCATAATAATAATTGAAATGTTCCTAGGAGGATTATTCTATACTTGAAAGGAAATATTAATTTTGTTATTGAATATACTAATGATTGTAATGTTCATTTGATACGTCATAATGATTCTCAATGGGCTAGAAATCCAAATGACAAGAAGTCCACTTTCAGATATGTGTTTAGTATAGGATCTAAAGCTATATCATGTAGCTAGTTAAAAACATCCAAATATTCCATTTTCATCCATAGAGGTTGATTACAAAGATTTATGCAATGATACACATGAGGAAATATGGTTCAGGAGAATCAGTGAAGATATTTGAGAAAAGTACCAAGTATCTACAATTATCAAGCGTCATAACCAAAGTTCATCAATTTAGAAAATAATCCAATGTATCATGTCATGCCAAAGAACATTGAAACATATAATTTTGTAGGACTAAAGATATAGTCAAAATAATTTAACTTGGCATATTGTAATATTCAAAATGTGGTTGATATATTTACTAAGACTATTGGAAAGGCTATATTCGAAATTTCTAGAAATAAGTTGTGTTTTGTAGAAAATCCATTTCTCTATTAAGGGGAGTGTTACAAATAATCAAGAAATGAACTCTTTACTAGGAGATTAGAACTAATTGTTCTAGAATTTGTGAAAATCCACCTAAATTTAGAGCAAGTGTTTTATCATATCTTAATTCTAGAAGTGGGTTGATATTTGATTTTTCCTTATAAATTATAATTCATTTTGTAGTAATAAATCATCTTGTGATACTAATTAGTTTTCTAAATATATTTTTTATTTACCTTTATGGAGATCAACGAGGAATTATAAAAAGTAAGCTAGAAATAACAATTGGATCCAAGTGAAGTAATATCATTAAAATGGTTGATATGGACATTATATGACACATAGTATGCACATTGTTCGTTTTTTACATTAATGTATATTATGTGAGTGTGAATGAGATATGACACTTTGGGTATGAAATGAATGGGAGTTGTACATGATGTGTTATTAATTTTTATGGGTTCTTATTTTTAAAAAATGATCATTTATTAATTTACTATGTGTTATTTTTTACTCTCATGGCTCTCTTTGGTCCCTGATGATGGATGGAGTTCCCATCCAAAACGTTGAAAAGATCATATATATTATGTAGAATTTCTTATAGATTCAAAAGATCATGCAATTTACTAAAGCACAAGACAAGAATCTACTTCTACTTTCAACCAATGGAAGCTAATAGATTGATGAGATCAATATGAAGAAGAAGAAGATAAATCAATGGCACATAACCCAATAAGTTTTCTTGGGGAAATGCACTACTCAAAACCCTACCTATCTGTATTGCATTAAATTAGAAATATGAGTGAAGATACAAAGCTTGTTCTCACAAGAACAATTCTACACAAGTATGCTCATCTCTCTACCTCACAAGCCTGCTATTAGTAAACACTTAGCTAGTTTCCACTGCCTGCCAATCCCCTATTTCCTTGCATAATTCCTTGGATGAATGTTGTATTTAAATGGAATTCATGCTTCCAAAACTATGATCCTAACATAGGTCCTTCTCTTATTGATGCATGATATTTACAACTCAGTAAATCATACAACTGATAGTACATTGTCCCTGCACTCTAGTCTCAACTGGGTCTTTCTTTGAACTAACACGCATGAGTTTCTCATGAAGGAGTCTTCAATTAACTGGAGTAACACTTGTGGATGCACCAATGCACCAACTAATTGTTAGTCCTCTATTATTTCCACAAACAGTTAGAACTACTTTAACTGACCATAACTCAGTCAACTAAGTTAATCTAATTACAACTCAATTTAAATCATCGTGGACCCTTAAAATTTAGGGAGAACATATACATGACTATAAAAAGATTTCCAACTCAAAATTCCTAAGCTAATTAAGTTACTTAAACTTAATTAACTATTTACAAGTTGGTATGAGAATATAATTTGATTTTAATTCACAGTTTAATTCAAGGACAAATTAAACTTGAATTTTTGGTGTCATTTATCAACACTCCCTATCAACAAGAAAGGGGTTATCAGCTACCATGACCCTCTCTGTGAAACTTGAATTTACATCTTAACAATACCTTTGTCAAAATTTCAGCATCTTGCTACTCTAAGTGAATGTACTCTAACAACATGATCCACCTCAATACACAATCTCTGAGATAATGATATCAAATATCAATTTGCTTGGACCTATCATGAAAAAATGGATTTTTAGAGAGTTTGATACAACTCTGATTATCGTAGTAAATCACAGTTAGATCCATCTGTTAACCAAACAAACCAACTAGGATCTTCCTCGTCTAAATGGCCTCAAATGGTGCCTAACTTTCAGCCATGCACTTTGCCTCTGTCGAACTGAGTGTAACCGATCTTTGTTTCCCGTTGTACTAAGAAACAGTCATTGACCCAATACTAAATATCCCTCCTAATGTGCTTTTTTGGTCAGATGGAATCACTGCCCAATCTGCATTAGTGAAACCTAGAATCTTCACTCACTCTATTTGCCTGTACCTTAATTCATACTGAGTAGTGCCCCTGAGGTATCTCAATACATGCTTTTCCTCCTTCCAAGTGGTAGGCCTAACCATCACTTGACTAAGCTGGTTAACTTCATAGCATAAATCTGATCATGTGTTCACCAACAAGTTGCATGTAAACAGTAGCTTCCACTACTTCTCCCGAAGTAGCACTCCTTCCTCTAGTTACCAGCTAGATGAGTCTCCATAGGCTTGTAGCTCTCCATGTTGAACCTCCTAAGTATCCCGTTGGCATACTTTCCTTGAGGCACAAACAACTCCCCATCACCCTGTTATACTTCCATGCCCATAGAGTAATGCATGATCCCCAATTCCTTCATCTCAAACACTCTTACAAGGTCCTCCTTGCAATATTTGATCAGTTGATTATCTCCTCTCAGTATGAGATCATCAAATCTTGTTATTCTTGGGTTTATTTCTACTTCTAATATATTTTTAGTTCAGATCGATAATAAGTGGTATTAGAGCACTTTCTTGGGCAAAGTGGAGAATATTTTTTTTTTTGCAGGAATTTTTTGGTGTGACGAGTTTGCAGATAAGATCTGTATTTTTTTGTGCAAAATATGCAAAATATAATTTCAAATCTAGATTTTTTGTGAAAAAATACCCAAGTTCAAAAAAAAAAATCAGTCGAATCAGACTCTGGATGAGGGAGATATTGTTGATTTAATCAGTTGGGTTGCAGACATTTTTTGGGGCAGCAAGTTTGCGGAGTAGATCTGTATGTTTTGGTGCAGAATCTACAAAATCCAATTTGATATCTTGGTTTTTGGTGAAAAAATACCCAATTTGAAAAAAACATTCTACCGAATCAGAGTCAGGATGAGGGAGATATTGTTGATTTAAAAATCAGTTTGGTTGCAGACATTTTTCGTGGCGGCGAGTTTGCAGAGAAGATCTAAACGTTCTGGTGCAAAATCTATAGAATCTAATTGTAGATCTAGATTGTTTGTGAAAAAATACCCATGTTAAAAAAAAATCAGCCAAATCGGAGTCCGGATGAGGGAGATATCACTGATTTAAAATCAGCTATTTTTTTCAGAAATATTTTGTGACGGTGGGACAAGTGCAACGCGAATCGAAGATTCCAATACCTATATTGGGATTTCTACCATATGGGAAGATGCAAAATGGTTGTTCCATTTCTGAAAATAGGTCATAATAAGGATTCTGAGCAATATTGACTATATTGTGGCCATTTCAAATTTTCACCAAGCGAATTATTTTCAAAACACCCTTCATGGTGATTTTATATTTTATAGGAAACGATGATGGTCCTACTATTGAAGAATACATAAAAGAAATAAAGTCAGTATTGGGAAAAAATTGGAAAATTTGGGTGGTGGACCAATTTAAAGATGAGGCGGCCACATGGTGGGAATTACTTAATAGAAAGAAGTGTTCCAGCCTACCTGATTAAGAATTTGAAAAATTCCTTTTAGACATATGGTCTCATGCTAGGAAACAAGATAATGAGAAACATGGGATTATTTTCTACTGGTATATCCTTATTGCAGGTTCATGGATTGATTCAGAAGGAGAAGATCGTTGTGTCTATAAATCCTAGTTGCAAGCATAATTTTATCAATGTTAATTTGGCAAAAAAATTGCAAGTTCCAGCAAAACACATTGAAAACACACAAGTTGATAATGAGGATGTTCGAGTTTATAAGGATTTAAAGTTTTCTATGGATAGGTATGTGTTGCATTATGACTTTTATACTTCAGATATGGATAACATGGATGTTTTTTTGGGATATCCTTGGATGGAATTTGTGGGTACTGTCAATATTAATGTGTAGAAGAAATTCCTGAAGCTCTGGTATAAAAAGAAGAAAATTGCATTTTAGGATAATTCCATTAAGACCCAAGTAGAGACTAAGGAGGCTGAAGCAGAAGATGTTCTAGGGACTGACATATCAGATGATGAGCCATTGATGGTCGAGAACCAAACACAAACATCAAACTTGGTACCAGAAAAATAGGTAGAGTCCAAGGAGGCTAAAGTAGAAAATGTTACATCATATGAGGATTCAATGGTCGAAATAATATTGGGAGATAAGAAGCAATAGCAGGAACCACAACATGTACCAAATACCAATCAGGGTCCATTAGGTGGTAAATTAAATAAAGATACACTGTTGGTTAAAACATCAGCATATCACCACCCACATCACCCAGCAAGAAAACAACCAACAAGATGGAAACAAATTAGCTACAAGGACAATAGCCCCCGCATGGCATATAGAGAAGGGCGATGATCCACCTACTATACATCAACACAGAAGAGCTATGAGGATCAACTTCTATCTCAAGCGAGCAAGGCACTAGCTAGATTGAGAGTTCACATTTCTCTTGGATGGCTAGATGCACATGCATGGTACCAATGGACTACTCTTTTGAGTAGATCTTATTATTTGTGTTCTTCCCATGTTTCAGGGACAAAACATGTTAAGGGGAGTGGAATGTAGTATAACTATGGGGGATAATATGGGGTACAAAGGAAGGTACCCAAGGGAATAATGTAATAATGGGATGGGCCATAGTAATAAATAAGGTGGTTAACCCGTATCATGTAAGGGACCACAAGTAGTTAGCAATAATGTAATAAGCCCATGGTATTAGATAGATGGTATTGAGGGAACCATGGTAATGATCCATGGTATTGTATGTATGAGGCCTATATAGAGGCTAGAGACTCCCCTATATAGAGGCTAGAGACTCCCCATTGAGAGATGTCAAGGATTATTGTATGAACAGGCATATGGCTTATGGAACGTTCTCCTTCCTTAAGGAGTGAATGTATGGTGTTGCGCTACCTTAAGGGTTTTGATTAATAAAGTGAAGCATTTCTATATTTTAAATATTGTTATTTCTTGGATTTATTTGCATTGTCCTATATTTTTGGATCAGATCTATAACATAGTAGTACCCCTGAGGTATCTCAATACATTCTTTACCACCTTCCAATACAACTTGGTAGGCCTAACCATCACTTGACTAAGGTGGTTAACTTCATAGCATAAATTCGATCATGTGTTCACCAAGTACATGAGTCAACCCACAAGTTGCATGTAAACAGTAGCTTCCACTACTTCTCCCAAGTAGCATCCTCCTTCCTCCAGTTACCAGCTAGACGAGTATCCATAGGCTTGTAGCTCTCCATTTTGAACCTCCTAAGTATCCTGTTGGCATACTTGCCTTGAGTCACAAATAACTCCCCATCACCGTGTTATACTTCCATGCTCATAAAGTAATGTATGATCCTGAAGTCCTTCATTTCAGACACTCTTACAAGGTCCTCCTTACAAGATTTGATCAATTGATTATCCTCTCAGTATGAGATCATCAACATAAAGTAAAATGATCAATATTTTACCTTCCACCACTATGTGTTACAGGTTCATATATGCTTCACTCTTTCTAATGGCCAAACAGATGAAGTAGTTGTTTATCCTAGTCTACCAAGCATGAGGTGCTTGCTTCAACCCATACAACGCTCACTTGAGCCAAAACACATGCGAGTCATGGTTGAAGGTTTCAAAACCTTCAAGATGATCTATGTACACCTCTTCCTCAATCATGCCATTAGGGAAGGTTGTATTTACATCCATCTAAATTCCACCCCATCTGCATTGATAGTGCCAATATCAATCTAAACGACAAGTACCTTGCAACAAGAGAAAAGAACTCATCATAGTCAATCCCCTTTACTTGTGAAAAGACGCTGGCCACAAATCTAGCCTTATTCTTCTCCACACTACCATCTGCATCTTGATTTACCTTGTAAATCCAATTGGAGCTCACCATGGACTTATCCACTAGTTTCGGGACCACATCCCAAACACTCTTACGAACTATGGATTCATACTCCTCCACCATAGCATAAACTCAAATCGGTTGATGCACTACTTCCTCAAAGGAAGATGGCTCTATCAAAACACATCCTCTCATAAGAGCCATGTATCCAGTGTACCTATTAGGTGATCTCCTCTATCATCGTTGTGGTGTGGGTTCTCCCACATTCTCTCTAGCATTTGACAATAATCTATCTGCCTCTCTTGTGCACTTTATCCCATCTTTGGAAGACTCTTCCTCAGTGGATGTCTCCAATCTTGGATCCTCTGCATGTAGTTTCTCCACATTAATCTGAGGCTCCTCAACCTTAGGAACTAAAATATCCTCAACCACGTGTAGTTAAAGCTCCCTCTCAAGGGAAACTTGCATGGCCTTCTCCTCATCGAATCTAACATCCCTTTGAACCATTGTCATCTTACTGGTCGACAATTACACTTGATAATTGTGAGGTGTATCACTATACCCCACAAATATCCCCAACTTTCTTATTAGTTCAAGATTCTTCTATGCATCTTTCGTCACATGGAAATATACTCATGAATCCCAAAAATCCTCAAGTGACCAACATCTGGCCTCTTATTGAAATAAGCCTTCTCTAGTGTCTTCATTCCAAGTATTTGATGTGGGCTACGGTTCTAAACATAAATTGTTTTGTTGCATGCCTCATCCCATAAGTGTAGTGGTAGGCCCTGATCATGCAACATGTCCCTTGATTCCCCTATTATGCTTATGTTCTTCCTCTCGGCCACCCCATTCTACCGAGGGTTATGGGGTGTCATCAATTCTCGTTTAATCCCTTCCATTGCACATAAGTCCTTAAACTTGTTGGAAAAAAACTCACCACGATTATCACTCTTTCTCAAACAATTCTTTAAACTCACAAAACTTTGTGAAGGCTTGATCCATTTTATACGTAAAAAATATCTATCATTTTCGAGAAAAGTGATGAAAAAATATAACATAATACATGTGTTTGGTCTTGGATTTTGTTGAGAATGGTCCACACACATCTGAATGGACTCACTCTAGAATAAGCTCTGCTTAACTTTCTCTGTCGTGAAAGGAAGGCTTGGTATATTTACCAAAAGTACACTTGTTGCATGTATCAACTTCCTCTAGTGTACCTTTGGGAAAACTGGTGGAGATCTATTGCATTATCTTCAAAGCCCCACAATGCAAGTGGCCCAATCGCCTATGTCACAACTCACCAATATATCAGCTCTGCATCATCTATGCTTTCGTGCTCAAAGAAGAACACTCCTCTACCTCCCACTTATAGAGATTATTCACCCAAATACTTATCTTCTTTACTTGACCCATGGCTATGTGTCGAAGGAACCCCTTTCCTTTCAAGAAGATCACATCATAGCCTCTATCCTCAAGAATGGCAATGGATACCAAGTTCTTCTTCATCCTAGGAACATACATAACATTCTTCAAGGTGAGTGGAGCCCCATGCTCCCTCTGAAAAGTAACCATGCCCAATCTAGTATCATGATACCTCCCATCATCACCCATCTTGATATGCATCTAGATATCTTTCTCCTCTAGGTCACTAAATAACTCCTTGTTTCCAGTCATGTGGAATGAAGCTTCATTTTCTAAGTACCATACACTTCCCATCATTGATGAAAACATGCATGCGATGAGGGAAAAGTCTAGTTCAAATTGAGAGGCCAAAGCCTCACCCACTACTCCTCCTGAGGACTTCTTCTTGGAATTCTTGAGTGGACAATTTGTAACAAAATGGCCCAACTCATGACAATGAAAGCATTTCACTTTCATCATGTCTTTCTTCTTGCCTCCATCACAAGAACTTGATTTGGAATGGGAAGCTTTTCCTTTCCCCTTCTTCGCCTTAATCGTTAAGGCACATTTCTCTTCATCATCAATGTTTGATGAAGAGCCATCCCTGGTGTTCCTCCTGATCTCCTCTTGCATAAAATCCAACCTCATTCATTCCCAATGTGGCAGCTTCTCCTAACCATTGGTAGAGTCATGATACATACTCTTTGGGATTTCCAGAAGAGCAAGACTCACCATATCATCCTCAGCAACCATGATTCCAACACTTCCAAGTTCATCACGACATTGAGTGAACTTGGTCAAGTATTTTGGAATAGTCTCTTCTTTCTCCATTTTGATCTTTCAAAGTTTGTCCTTCCATGCCAATTTCCTTTGGTCACTGTTGTTATGATACAATTCTGTGAATTCTTTCCACATAGCATATGGAGTTTCCTTGCCAGGGAGACTTGAGACAATGTGGTCTCGAACTCCCTCAAGGATTATTTGCCTCGCCTTCGCCACACACTTCTCCCATTCAGTCAAATTATGTGCATCTGATGTTGTTGGCTTAGGAATGTCTTTGATCAATGAATTCCTTCAAGCCATTATCCTCCAACACAACCTCCATTCTATCCCTCCAAGCTATATAATTTGAGCTACCTTCCAAGGCATACTCGAGCCACAAACTGTAGAATTCCATCCGCCGATCATGAATTATGTATTACAAATTTGAATTTCACCTATAGCCCAAAACTCAAAACTTTGAAATCTCCTCTAGTATATTAAATTCCTCTGTTATACCATGTAGAATTTCCTATATATTCACAAGCTCATTCAATATACCAAATCACATGACAATAATCTACTTCTACTTTCAACCAGTGGAAGCCAATAGATCGATGAAAACAATATGAACAAGAAGAAGATAAATCAATGACACATAAAACAATAAGTTTTCCTATAGAAATTCACTGCCCAAAACCTTTCTTATCTGTATTGCATTAAATCAGAAATATGAGTGAAGATACAAAGCTTGTTCTCACAAGAACAATTCTGCACAAGTATTCTCAACTCTCTACCTCACAAGCCTGCTATTATCCAACACTTAGCGAATTTCCATGGCCTTCCAAGCCCATATTTCCCTGCATAATTCCTATGATGAATAGCCCATATTTAAAGGGAATACATGCTTCCAAAATTGTGCAATCCAGACATAGGTCCTTCTCTGATTGCATGCATGATATTTACAACTCAGTAAATCGTACAACTGATAGTACACTATCCCTTTACTGTATTCTCAACTGGGTTTTTCTTTGAACTGACATGCATGAGTTTCTCATAAGGGAATCTTCAATTAACTGGAGTAGCACTTGTTGATGTGCCATTCCACTAACTGACCATTAGTCCTCTATTAGTTCCACAAATAGTTAGAACTAATTTAACTAACCATAACTTAGTAAACTGAGTTAATCTAATTACAACTCAAATAAAGTCATCTTGGACCCCTAAAATTTAGGGAGGACATATACATGACTAGATAACAACTTCCAACTCAAAATTCCTACGTAGTTTAATTAACTATTTACAATTTGGTATGAGAATAGAATTTGATTTTAATTCACAGTGTAATTCAAGCACAAATTAAACTGGAATCCTTGAATTAAACTATGAATTTCTTGTTGCCATTTCTAAACATATTACACAGTGCCCTTCTAAAAATATATAACAATATGAATCATTATGGAATTCTCTAATCACTCTTGATCTTTTATTATTTTTATACTTTATAGTTTTTACATTAATTGCAGATTTTGGAAATATTAAAAAATTTCACAAACCAAATAAACTAGATTAACTAATTAATTTCACTTTAAACATACATTTATATTCTAATTCTAAGATTTTTTTGGATATCCAAATGCAATGGGTTAATGTTGGATGGCCAAATGTGATGTTATTGTGAGTATTGATGAGATGTTAAATTTTTTAAAGAGGTTAAATAGTTATCATTACGTGAAAATAACGGCTTTATACTTTTATTGTAGTTTGAATGCATTGTATCTATGGTTCCACTTCATCCAACCATCGACACACATGACCCTAAGTTCCTCTCATCTTTGTATACCACAGTTGGTTCCTCTCTGTACACTAGAGTATCAATCCCTCCAACCTTAAAAGTGAAACTTCTAGTAGTGCATGTTGTTGACGAAACATATATTCACAATTTTACAAGTTTTATTTTAGTGTTTGCAATGAGAAGGTGCAGAATGTGGAAATTCATGTGACAGAGTGGAGATTTAAAGGCAGCATTGGTGTTTGTTTACACTCTTTATATGTTTTTTTAATAGTAAATCTATATGTATATATATCATGAAAGACAACTTTTGCAAAAAAATCTTAAAAGACTATCATCAAAGAAGATTTCAAGCTAGTTGCAACAAACACTAGTTAGCCCATGCATTCACATAACCATTCAATAACTTATCAAGTGATAAGAATGATCCATAACAAGAGCACATTATACAATAAGAATATTCCATGCTTATAACCAACATTTAACCATAATAGAATTGATGACAAACCAACCATAAAATCAACATACTAGCTAGTGCATGCTCTCATCAGTCACATTAAGAAAATATGTCATATTAGCATATGCAAATGCCAATCATGTCAATGAATTCCACATACCACCATACCATATATTGGGATGAACCAAATCTCTCTTTGAACCAATCACCCATGTGCCATATTCCAAGCATGAATGTGGGATCATATGGGTTAAACCAAAATAAAACTAACCAGGGCTTCTAGAGGCCAAACCACCTCAACCCTCAAGCACAATGCTTTCACCTAAACAGGTCCATAAATAACTAATATCAAATAAATCTTGGATGCCTCCAACTTCCTTCACCAACTCCAGAGGATTTTTTATGTCTCCATCCATTCATTAAGTGTTCTAGGATAAAGTGTGTCTCCACCTTTGACCCTTGGGAATTTTCTTGAGACCACCTCAACTAGGATCTAAGTCTACTAGCCATCCAAGGTGTTATAGGAAATTTTGTCACATCTGGTCGATAGGTCATCAATTAGATCAATCAACATCCTTTAACCTCTTTTTCAACATCCTTGCATAAATCCCTAAGCATGAATCATTCTAATCCTTGATTTTCTACCTGATAACACCTTGTTTCAGTAATTTTAAGGACCAACACTCCCTAGCCTCTTACTGGACAGTACTGACTACGAGGTTTCCCTACTCCGCACCTACACAAATCACTAGCAGGCTGCTCAGTGTTAGGGGTACGTCGATTCTAGAAATTTAGGGAAAATGGAAAGAATCTTGAAGCCTCTTCATCTAGAAGCTTCCAAGATCTATTGTAACCACTTACCTCAGATAAAAGTCTCAAATACTATCATATCCTACATTGGATTTTTCATCCCTTATCCCTTGAGCTCATCCTCCCAATAAGATTGGATCTCAAGTCCTAATTGGTAAAATAATAAGCATTCATGAACTACCTCTTTCAACTATATATTTATTTTCATCCATATGCAAGGGGTTGGCTTTCGAAGAGTGATTCTACCCTTACGTTGTTGATGTGAGAAATATATTTCCATGCATTAGGGTGGTTATAGGTGCACTTTGTGACAAATAAAGTACAAGTAAACTTGGAGGAGTTATTTTACAAGATCAACACCTATTTTTGGTTGTAACTCACTCCATTTCTATTAATGGAAAGATTTCTTTGTTTTCCTATATATGATGTTATGGTTTCATAAATTTAAATACCATGTTCGCCTATTGAATAAATCAATTAGATGATGCTACATATATTTCGTGGATCGTTTGATTATGTTATATGATTGTGCATGTTCTAATAATAGTGATTGGAGATAGGATTGGAGCATTCAATCCAAGGATGGAATGAAGAATACGATAGATTCCAGGTAGGCTTCATCTAGTTATCTATTAACTTTAAGGAAGACATTACTCCCTTTGTCTTTCTTTTGTTCTAGGTTAGTTGACCAGGCTTAGGGAAGATACTTTTGTCCACAATCGTAGATTTCACATAACACAAGGCTTAATCAAATAGAAAACCCACTACATGATGGCTATCCAGGAAATGACAAGGCAAGGAGAAACCACTCTTAATTTAGGAAAATCGGATACCAATGATTGAAAAATGTTCAAAGAAGCATCCAAATATCAGCAAGGAAATCACACATGCAACCTATTACCTGAAATGAAATCTTGCTATAGTTTTTTGTCCAACCTTCTTTTCCATTTCCCATAATTCATTTTTTCTCTCCTTTGATTGCTTCTATCCAAGTCCAAGTGAATGCTGGAATGCTCCAAGAATTCTCTGTGTGTAAGAATGTAAGAGAGCTAGAATGAACAAGAGCTGAGAGAAAAACCATAAAAAATATGTCAATTGTTTCTCTGATTCCATTTTACCATTGATGTTTAGTCTCTTCCTTTCCTTTTTCCTTTTTCTTTCATTTTCCTTCATTATCTCTCTAATTTCCCTTGCATGCATATTTATGTATCTTCACCTTCATTTTCTCCTATTTTCCCTTATTTCCTTAATTAAATGTCATTTATTGTCTCTTCGATGTTTCCAATTCATTTGCCAATTTTCATATCCATTAATAAACTATAAGTGATGCCTAGTTTAATGTTTTCCCATTATTAAGCTTAGAATACATGTCCCATGACCTTTGTATTAGTGTATTTACATGGAAAATCAATATTGCAAACCCCTCCACCTTGGGTGAACATGGTTCTTGATGTTCTATGACACTTATGACTAGTAAAACATTTTGCTTATGGAGTTTTATAACACATCTCATTGCAATATTTCAAATACACAAAATTATTGAAAACATGACCACCATACTTCTTATTGGATCTTTATAACATAGCTCATTGTAGTTTTTACAATACACTTATGCATATATAAATGTGTAACCAAAACACATATACCACACACCTTTTCTCGACCAGCAAATTAACAAGGATACAAATCCCGCATCTGATCAAGAATCTCCCATGTAGCTTCATCAGACCTAAAGTGCTTCCACTATACATTAACTTGTTCTATTTCTCGGTTCCATAGCATGAGTTGTTTATGTTGCAATATGCACTGTGGCTTTGGCTAGAACTCTCCCGCCAATTCCACCTGCAATACATACCAACAAATCACATGATCAACATCCTAGACATATATCTTGAGAAATGAAACATGGAAAACATCAAGTAATTTCACCATTGGTGGCAGTGAAAGTTTGTAGGCCACTGGTCCAATCCTCTCAAGGATCTCAAAAGGCCCGCAATACCAAGGTGCCATCCTTAGGTGAGCTCCTCTTGGGATTGATTCACAAGTACACATGTTCTCTAACCTGGAACTCCTTGAATACTTTATGGTGATCTGAATAACTCTTCTTCCTCTCATGTGCTTCCTTTAAGTTCCTATTTATAATCTACATCTCCTACTCCATCTCAGCTAACATATTTGGTCCAATCAACACCCTGCTCACTGGATCACTCTAGTTGATAGGAGTATTACAACTTTTCCTATAAAGAGCCTCAAATAGACTCATCTTTAAGGATTCTTAGTAGCCATTATTATATGAAAACTCCACCAGTGGAAGATACTCCTCCCAATCCCTCTGCTAATGCATGGCATACATACTCAACATATCCTCAAGAATGTTGTTGACCCTCTATGTTTGTCCATTTGTCTACGAATGATAAGTTGTATTAAAAGCTAACTTTGTCCCCAAGTCTATAAACAACTCCTTCCAAAACATGGAAGTGAACTTGGCATCTCTGTCCAATGTGACATTCTTGGGAACACCATGCAACCACACTATCTCCATGATGAAAATATGAGCTACCTCACTAGTTGAATTTGTAGACTTCACTACAATGAAGTGACCTACCTTGCACAACCTATCAACCACAACCATAATGGAATCATGACCTCTCGATGTCCTCGAAAAACCTAAAATAAATTCCATGGAAATTACATCCCATTTCGATTCTGGAATTAGAATTGGCCTGCAACAAACCAACTGGATGCTTACATCCAACTTTCATCTATTAACAATCCAAGAATTTTGCAACAAACTCAGTCAAATATTTCTTCAAATTTGGTCAATAGTAAAACTTCTTAACAACTGTCAAAGTCTTTTGGTATCCTTGGTGGCCTGAATATGATGTGACATGAAACTCTCTCAAGATAAGCTTCTTCAACTCACTGTAATCTGGCACATAGATCCTTCTCTTGAATATCACCAAGTTATTTGTTGTGAGGTGATAATATTCATCCTTATAACCTTATTGCAACCTTTACTTCAGTTGTTGATACTTCTCATCATGCTTCCCTACATGTAACATCCACTCTCATAAACCTGTCCATAAGAGCTTAGAACTAAAATATGGTTCACTTGCACTTTCCTACTAAGAGAATATGCAACCATGTTCTCCTTTCCCTTGATGTACATAATTTAAAAATCAAACTCATTGAGTGTATCCAACCATCTCAAATACCAAATTGGGTTGGTCAAACAAGTACCTCAGTCCACTATGATCAATCATCAAAACAAACCTACTACCAAGAAGATAATGCCTCCACATCTTCAACGCATGAATGATAGCTACAAGCTTAAGATGGTTAGTCACATAATTGTTCTCATTCTCATTCAACTTCCTTGACTCATAACAAACTACCCATCCTTCCTACATTAGGACTCCACCAAGTTCCTTCCTTGCAAGCATCTGTACAAACCACAAACTCATCAAGATCTGCAATCTTCAAGACTAGAGAATTTGTAAGAAAAAGCTTCAACTTCTCAAAACTAGTTGCATGCATGGAAAATTTTAGGCGCTAATATTCTCCCAGTGGGCTAATTTTCCATGATTTTTCCGCTAAAAAGATTCGCCAATTTCTAATTTTTATAAAAGATGATTCGCCGAAATTTTAGAATATAAAAGAATTTAACCTTAAAAAACGCCAACATTATATAGAGACTATATATAAAATCATTGTAAATTTGAATAATTTTACAAATATATCAATAAAATTTTTATATTTTCATATTAGGGATTGGTGAGATTCACCAATGTTTTTAAACTTCAAGAAAAGTTTCCATCCTTAAAATTTTCCTTCGTCGCATGCTCCTCAATCCATTGAAACTTATTCCTTTTTCTATGCAAAGATGTAATACGATAGCCAATCTTTGAGAAGTTCCTGATGAACCTCCTATAATAACCTAATAGTCCTATGAATGATCTTACCTCATCCACATTCTTAGGATTTGATGACTCCTTGATAACTTTAATATTTCCCAGATCCACTGTTATCCCTTCCTTGGTAATAACATGTCCCAAGTAATGAATCTTAGACTAAAAAAATTGCACTTGTTGAGCTTGGAATACAAATAATGCACTCTCAACAATATCAACATTGCTTCCAAGTGCTTTGCATGATCTTCTTCATTCTTGGAATATACTAGTATATCATCAATAAATACCATCGTAAAATCATCCAATTAATGACACAACACATTTTTCTTCAAACACATGAAGGTGGCTAGAGCATTAGTAAGACCAAAAGGAACCACCACAAACTCATAGTTCCCATACCTTGTGAGAAATGTAGTCTTGTAGATGTCTTCTTCTATAATGTACACCTAATGATATCATGATCACAAATTAATATTTTAAAATACTACTGCTCCCTTCAGCTGATCAAATAAGTCATCAATCCTCGATAATGGATGCTTGTGGTTGATATCCATTTTATTCAATTGTCTGTAATCAATGCGCAATGTGAGAGTATCATCCTTCTTCCCTGCAAACAACACTATTGCACCCCAAGGAGATACACTTGGCCTTATGTACTCCTTATCAATCATTTCTTTAAGCTACAACTTCAATTCCACCAACTCTAAAGTTATCATCCTATAAGGTGCCTTAGATACTGGTGTTTCTCCTCGTATTAACTCAATAGAGAAATCCAATTCCCTATGAGGCATTAAATATGGAATCTCTACAAGATGCACATCCTAAAAGTGTTGCAAAATAGGATACCTTTTCAAGAGTCCATCATCCTCAACATCCTTCCCTTTATCACTGGAAATATGCATTGCAAACAATAAACATTCTTTCCTGCGGTTGAACTTAACTTACATTGTTGTAACCATTTTTGTTGATGCAGGCTTTTCTTTCCCTGTAAGGTTCCCCTTTCTCCATCATCATTAAGGCACTTAATAGTCTTGTAATAACATCCCACCTTATTCATGTGAATGAGCAGCCATTCCATGCCCAAAAAAATGTTATATGAACCCAAAGGAAGTACATTTAGATGTGTTGATTTGGGCATACCATTAAGCTAAAATGCCTAAAATCTCACCCAATGATGAACTCTTCCCTTTGTTCCTATAGCCAACTACACCAACCACGATTCTGCATGCATTTTCTTTTTATTTGATTTGTGGAAAAACCTATGAGAAGTTATGAAACCAACGTTTCGGACTAGCTTGGCGAGTCCATCATCAGGGCAATGAGATTTCTATTTGAGAAGAGAGAGCGAATTTCAGAGCCTTATTAATAGTTATTGAATTTTTTTATTTTTTTTGTCGGCTTAGAAATGATTAATTTAATTAATAATAATTTTATTAATTACTTAAATAAGTATAATTAATTTATTATTGTTATTATTATTTATTTATCTGAATTTATTTTATTTACTTAATTTATATATATATATATATATATATATAATATATATATATTGTTGATATTATTATATATAAATATGTATATTATTAATATGAATATAAATATTATTATTATTTGGATTAATTTAATTAATAATAATTATATCTATTTATTTAAATAATAATATTTTATTTTGTATAATTATTGTCATAACCATATATGCGTATAATTATTATTATTATTATGTGTGTGCGTGTGTTATTATTAACATTATGATTATACTTATTTATTTAATTATTGTTCATTATTATATATATATAATATATAATTAAAATTATTAAATTTTGTTATATTAATTAAATATTTATTTTTATTTTTTTTAAATGAATGTGTGTAAATATTTGATTAGTGCTTTTTTATTTTATTTAATAGGGGTTTCCACGTGTTACTTAATTTTAGACCGTCATCTCTATTCATGTTATTGGAGGTTTTTTCGATTTCAATAGCTTCCTTCACCCTTCTTTTCAAATAATGGTCTTCTTTGTGAATTAATCTTGCTTATTCTATGCAGATATAGTGTGAGGAAGAACATGGATGCTCAGCTAGACATGACTTTTTTGACCTATTTTTTGAAATATCATTAATATGTTCTTTTAACCTAGTGCCAAATGATCTCCCTGTTTCACCTATATATATTTTGCCACATGAGCAAGGAACTGAGTATACTCCTTTGTGATTTTTAGGGTCTATTAGGTCCTTGGCAGAATCTAGCATGTTTTTGATGGTGTTAGGGGGTGTGAAGGCCACCATAATGTTATGCTTGGTGAGAATTCTGGTTATTTTGTTTGTGGTGCCTTTAATATAGGCTAAGGAGATTCTAGGGTTTTCTAGAGTCTTTCTTGTTTGGTTATTGGTTGTGGATTCTTTAATTATTTTTTGGATAACGTTTTTCTGATAGCCATTGATTATAAAGACCTTGTAGAGATGGTTAAGTTCTTCTTCTAAATGTTCAGGGTCAGAGATTCTTGAAGCTCTTGTAGCTAGGGTTTTGATGACACCGACTTTTTGCTTCGGGTGGTGGTGGGAATTTGAGTGAAGGTATTTGTGAGTGTGAGTTTGCTTCTCGAAGACCTGGTGGCTTAGCTTGCCATTTTTCTTGGTGAGGAGGACATCTAGGAAGGGGAGCTGGTTGTCTTTTTCAATCTCAATAGTGAATCTAATGTGTTCTGAGAGGCTGTTTAAGTGGGATAAGAATTCATTAAGTTTTTCTAAGCCATGTCTCCATTTAGCAAAAGTATCATCTACATACCTTTTCCATTCATCAGGGGTGAAGGGGAAAGATTTAAGGGCCATTTGTTCAAAATGTTCCATATATAAATTGGCAATTAGAGGAGATAAAGGAGATCCCATGGCAACTCCATAAGTTTGCTCATATATTTTACCTTTGAAACTGAAGTATGAAGATTTAAGGCAAATGCTTACTAGATCCACAGTTTCATGGTCTATAATATTCTTCAAAACTTCTATGGCTTTATCTACAAGAATCATAGTGTAGATCTGCAGTTTCATGGTCTGTAATATTCTTCAAAACTTCTATAGCTTTTACCTTTGAAATTGAAGTATGAAGATTTAAGGCAAATGCTTACTAGATCCACAGTTGCATGGTCTGTAATATTCTTCAAAACTTCTACGGCTTTATTTTTTTATTTTTTTGAATGAATGTGTGTAAATGAATGTGTTATGGTTGTCTTTTTCAATCTCAACAGTGGATTTAATGTGTTCTGAGAGGTTGTTTAAGTGGGATAAGAATTCATTAAGTTTTTTTAAGCCATGTCTCCATTTAGCAAAAATATCATCTACATATCTTTTCCATTCATCAGGGGTGAAGGGGAAAGATTTAAGGGCCATTTGTTCAAAATGTTCCATATATAAATTGGCAATTAGAGGAGATAAAAGAGATCCCATGGCAACTCCATGAGTTTGCTCATAGATTTTACCTTTGAAACTGAAGTATGAAGATTTAAGGCAAATGCTTACTAGATCCACAGTTTCATGGTCTGTAATATTCTTCAAAACTTCTATGGCTTTATTTTTTTATTTTTTTAAATGAATGTGTGTAAATCTTTGATTAGTGCTTTTTTATTTTATTTAATATGGGTTTCCACGTGTTACTTAACTTTAGACCGTCATCTCTATTCATGTTATCGGAGGTTTTTTCGATTTCAATAGCTTCCTTCACCTTTCTTTTTAAATAATGGTCTTCTTTGTGAATTAATCTTGCTTGTTCTATGCAGATATAGTGTGAGGAAGAACATGCATGCTCAGCTAGACCTGATTTTTCTGACCTATTTTTTGAAATATCATTAGTATGTTCTTTTAACCTAATGCCAAATGATCTCCCTGTTTTACCTATATATATTTTGCCACATGAGCAAGAAACTGAGTATACTCCTTTGTGATTTCCAGGGTCTATTAGGTCCTTGGCAGAATCTAGCATGTTTTTTATGGTGTTAGGGGGTGTGAAGGCCACCATGATGTTATGCTTGGTGAGAATTCTGGCTATTTTTTCTGTGTTGCCTTTAATATAGGGTAAGGAGATTCTAGGGTTTTCTAGAGTCTTTCTTTTTTGGTTATTGGTTGTGGATTCTTTAATTATTTTTTGGATATCATTTTTCTGATAGCCATTGTTTATAAAGACCTTGTACAGATGGTTAAGTTCTTCTTCTAAATGTTCAGGGTCAGAGATTCTTGAAGCTCTCGTAGCTAGGGTTTTGATGACACCGACTTTTTGCTTCGGGTGGTGGTGGGAATTTGAGTGACGGTGTCTGTTAGTCTGAGTTTGCTTCCTGAAGACCTGGTGGCTTAGCTTTCCATTTTTCTTGGTGAGGAGGACATCTAGGAAGGGGAGCTGGTTGTCTTTTTTAATCTCAATAGTGAATTTAATGTGTTCTGAGAGGCTGTTTAATTGGGATAAGAATTCATTAAGTTTTTCTAAGCCATGTCTCCATTTAGCAAAAATATCATCTACATATCCTTTCCATTCATCAGGGGTGAAGGGGAAATATTTAAGGGCCATTTGTTCAAAATGTTCCATATATAAATTGGAAATTAGAGGAGATAAAGGAGATCCCATGGAAACTCCATGAGTTTTCTCATAGATTTTACCTTTGAAACTGAAGCATGAAGATTTAAGGCAAATTCTTACTAGATCCACAGTTTCATGGTCTGTAATATTCTTCAAAACTTCTATGGCTTTTCTTATTCAACCGACACTGATCCACCAGGTCAGGACTAATATAGCTATAATTTGGTCTAGAATAAATCAAAATAGAAACAAATTGGTCACAAAGATTACCTTCCATCTTGATAATGGATTCCTGATGATTTTCCTACCATGTTATCCACTGCTGCATAAATCTGAGGAATGCTCTCACCAACATCCCCAACTTCGTACGCCTCCTAAGAATTTTAAATATGAGGTATATTATCCTTATGTGATGGACAATCCTTCCTACGATGCTCTCCACCACAAGTCCAACACCTCAAAATATTTATGCCATCACCCCTATTCTTCTCCTCGCACAAAGACACTTGTCCTCTCAACTGCATTGAAATTCTTATAAGGTGCCACATTTTCCTAGTCACCTGCATCCTTACGTCTTCCTTACTTCTCAGGTCATTTTCCTTTCATCTTCTCATTACCTTTCGAGTCATATTGCAACTAGGGTTTCTACTTTGACTGCTGATAACAATGATTCAACTTTCTAATGACTTCCTCTAGTTATTGAGATTCATCAAACTCAATATGGTCTTTGAATGCTACTAGCAACCCACCAATGAACCTTTGAATCTTCACTTTCTCATCCCTGAGATAAGGCACATACCTCAACATCTCTATAAATTTTCTTGTGTACTCGCCATCTATCATGGAACCCATCCTTAGCTCATAGAAGTCCTTGGGCCTTTTATCATAGTATCTTTCAGACAAGTACTTTTGCTTGAAGAGCCTTTCATACTCTTCCCAAGTCATTTCCTCTTCTCTAATGCCTCGGACATGCTCTGCATCCTCTCACTAGATGTCTAGATTTCCTTTGAGACTAAATGTAGTTATCTTTGCTTTCATGTTCTTTGAATAATCATGCAATCTGAAGAATTTCTTCATCCCAAGTATCCATGCTTCTACATCTTCTGTTTTCTTCATTTCTCCCTCAAAAGTAGGAGGCTTTCATTTCTTAAACTCTTCTGGAAAGTATCTCTTCTCACTCCTCCAATAAGGATGTTGGTGATGATTGATCCAGGTGGATATTGGTGGCCACTTGCCAAGTCCACCTGGACCCCCACCATTGTCTTTCTCAGCATTTTTAGTTTCCTTAATGGTAGCACAACTTACTATTTTTAGCTGTTTTTCGGGTCCTGAACTTCCGGAGCCGTTATGAGGCCCTAAACGATGTTTTTTGCGGAATCCGGGGGCAACATGGATCCATGGAATGGACCGATGTTTCCCATTCCAAAAATGATAGTGCTCGAATAGATCTTTCTAATGAGCTATTGTACGCGTCAAACGGAGATCATATGCTAAAGTTACGACCCCCGGAAGTTGATGTACCAACTTACCCCCAAACGGGGCCCACAGTTTGGCGGTTCATCTCCTAGGGTTAGGTTTTGGGATATGAAGGGTTTTTCATTGTTTCTCAACAATAAATAGGCCTCCGAGCCTCATTGTAACACAGGGGGGAATAGTTCAGAGGCATGTAGCCGCACATCTCTTCTCAGAGATAAGCTACCATCGCCCTAGCTGGTTTATTTCCAATTCTGGTTGTAAGCATATTTCGGTATTTTCCATTAATGAAATGAAGTATTATTTCCGCTGCATCTCTGTATTTATGTTTATCTCTGTAATCTATTGCGTTCCTGTTTAAATCCGGATCAGTGGTATCAGAGCGGTCTGCTTTTTCTCTGTTTTTCTTTGCGTGTCCCCAACTAGGTCAGGATATAAGGAATTAGGGCTTGAACTGGTCGAACCTTTGCAAGACCAGCCTTGCAAATCCCGAAGGCCTCCCATGGCGGATGAGAAGAAAGACAAGGGGGCAGGAGATCCTATCAAAATCTTGCTCGAAGAAGCCCTCAAGCGATAATGGAACGCGATGATGGACAATTTTGCGCAGATCCTTCAGCGACTGCCTAGAGGTGACGCATCGGCTTCCAGCAGCTACTCTGGAAATACCAAGCCCTTTAAGGTACAAGTTAATTTTGAAATCCCCATCTTCGAGGGTAAAATAGATGCAGATGCCGTGGATAAATGGTTAAATCTGTTAGAGGGTTATTTTTCTGTTCATGAATTTTCAAGTCGGGAAAAGATTGTTTTTGCTCTTCTCAAAGCAGCCCCCCACGTCAAGGACTGGTGGGAAACCTACTGCGAGCAGAAGGCTGAAAGTACAGGCTCATTATTTTCAGCCGCACCCACTTGGAATGACTTCGAGATGCCATCAAGGAGCAGTACTACCCTGTCAAAAGCTATGAGGACAAATACATAAAATGGACCACACTACAGCAGGACGAGACCAAGATGTGCCAGAGTTCACAAACATTTTTCATACCCTTCGCACACAATTGGGTATCAAAGATTCTGAGCGGCATCTAGTACTCAAATACCGCGGCTGCCTACACAGATACATCCAGGAAGAGATGGAGTTCTTGAACATCTCCTCACTCGGCACAGCATATCGATACGCTGTCAAAATCGAGAAAAAGTTCAAACAGAAGAAGAGAGACTTTGGATCTGCAAATCCGAAGCCCAAAGGACAAAACCAAGGCGGGGTGACCCAAGACAACCCGTCGAAGCCACAAGAAAAGAACAACACCACAAAGTCATAGAAGGACACAGGAAAGTGGTGTGAGTTCCACAAGAGTCCCACTCATAACACAAGTGAGTGCCGGACCAAGCAGTCGTTGGTGGCCGAGTTGAAGGCTTCCGAATCAGATGCATGTTTCGACCCTGAGCCAGAAGCCAACAAGGGGAAAGGTAAAGGGAAGCAGGTCATTGATGCGGATCCCAGCGCCACTATTGCCACTGCCAAGATCCAGAAGAATGAGCCCAAAGAGCCAGAGGAGGGGGAACGTCTTTTCCACTCACAGATGTGGGTGAAGGGTTTGCCGATGCAATTCATTGTCGACAGTGGCAGCCAAAAGAACCTTATTTCAGCAGAGGTCGTGAAGCAGTTGGGCCTACCGACTACACCACACCCACAACCGTACAGTATCAGGTGGCTTCATGAAGGATGAGATCTCAAAGTTCGCTAGTAGTGCCACCTTCCGTACAACATCAAGCCTTTCACAGACAAGGTATTGTGTGATGTTACACCTCTGGATGTTTGTGATGTATTATTAGGCCAGCCATACTTGTGGAGGCGACATGCTGTGTATGAGTCAAGGCCTCGTGCTGTCATTATTTCTTTGAATAATTCATTATACAGGATACCGGAGG
>APFE030536783.1:78808-126345 GCA_000404065.3 Pinus taeda
CTACTCTTGCAACTGCTCCGCAAGCATAAATTATTTTTCAAGATGTCCAAGTGTTCATTTGGCAAGGCAGAAGTAGAGTATTTGGGCCACATTGTGGGGCGTGAAGGTGTCAAGGTGGACCCCAAAAAGATCCAAGTAATGCAGGAATGGCCTCAACCTAAGACCTTGAAGAGCTTGCGAGGATTTTTGGGTCTCACAGGCTATTATCGTAAATTTGTCCGCAACTATGGCCGCATAGCAAAGCCACTCACTCAACTCCTAAAGAAAAATTCCTTCTTCTGGAACGAGGAAGCACAACAGGCATATACCGCTCTCAAAAACGCCATGTGTTCCACTCCAGTCTTAGAACTACCTGACTTCAAAAAATCCTTTGTCATTGAATGTGATGCTTCGGGTATAGGTATTGGGGCGGTCTTAATGCAGGAAGGGCGACCGTTGGCCTTCACAAGCCAACAACTCAGTGGGAGGAATCTGGGCCAATCTACCTATGAGAAGGAAATGATGGCCATCTTACATGCAGTCGCGACCTAGCGACCTTACTTATTGGGGCGACGTTTCCAAATCTGCACAGATCATCACAGTCTTTAAATATTTTTTAGAGCAACGCCTATCCTCCCCACAACAAAATAAATGGCTAGCCAAAATGCTGGGATATGATTATGAAATCATTTACAAGAAAGGGAAAGACAATAGTGCAGCAGATGCATTATCTCGCCAATTTGAGGAGGAAAGTACCCTGCTAGCTATTTCCCTCCCCATTCCAGAATGGATTGAAGAAGCTCGCAGGGAATGGTTTTCACACCCCGGGCTCTCCCAACTCACTTCTCAATTGCAGGCAGATCCAAATTCCACCAAGGGCTATTCGTGGCAGGATGATATTCTTCGCTACAAGGACAAAGTTGTAATATCACCAACATCCACCTTCAAAAGTCGCATTTTGGCAGAATTGCACTCATCTCCCATTGCAAGACATTTGGGCTTTCAAAAGACGTATGCTCGCACCAGAAGATCATTTTTTTGGACAGGCATGAAAAAGGACATCCTTACCTTCGTAATCGAATGCGATGTCTGTCAACACCACAAAGGGGAAACTGTCAACACACCAGGCACATTACAACCATTGCCCATTCCAGCATCAATTTGGATGGAGGTTTCTATGGATTTCATTACAGGTCTTCCAAAGTCAGGGAACAAGTCATTCATCATGGTGGTTGTGGACCGATTGTCGAAGTATGCTCATTTCTACGCTCTTCGCCACCCGTTTACACCAACTTTGGCTGCTCAATCTTTCATGGATCAGATCTTCAAATTGCATGGCATGCCCACTTCTATTGTGTCCGACCGCAACCCGATCTTCACCAACAATTTTTGGTAGGAACTCTTTAGAATACAAGGCACTCAACTAAAACTCAGTAGTTCCTATCATTCGTAAACAGATGGTCAAGCCGAAGCCGTCAACAAATGTCTAGAAACCTACCTTAGGTGTTTTACTTCAGAAAAACAACACCTTTGGGTACAGTGGCTACCTCTGGCTGAATGGTGGTATAAAACCAACTATCATGCCACCACCAAAATGAATCCCTATGAAGCAGTATATGGTCAACTCCCGCCTTCACCTACTCCGTATCTCAAGGGATGCTCAAAAGTCCAAGCAGTGGATCAACTCCTACAACACCACGCAACTATGCTCGCCCATCTTTGAGAGAATCTTCATCAAGCTCAGAACTGCATGAAGCAACAGGTAGACCAGCATCGCTCAGAGCGCCAATTTCAAGAAGGGGATAGGTCTTTTTACGGCTCCAACCATATAAGCAAACATCACTCAAAGAAAAGGTATGTCAGAAACTCTCTCCCAAATTCTACGGACCATATCAAGTACTTCAATGCATTGGAGAAGTGGCCTACAAGTTCGCTTTGCCACCTACTGCAAAAATCCATCCATTTTTTCATGTCTCATGCCTCAAGAAAGTGATTGGGAACAATTCCAGAATTCAGACTAGGCTACTAGAATTGGACGAAGAAGGATCCATCTGGCTTCAACCGAAACAGGTCCTCGACACACGAGTCAAGCAACTGCGCGGCCACATGATTAAGGAAGTCCTAGTCAAATGGAAAGACACCTCTCTAGAAGATGCAACTTGGGAGCCAGCCACTATTCTGCAGTAGTTTCCGTAGCTTCATCCTTGAGGACAAGGCTAGTCTTAAGGGCGTGGGCATGTTAGGGTCCCACCCTAACCCCCTTATCTATGTAATGGGACCACGTCATAGTCAAGAGTCAATAAAGCCCATAATAATAATTGTAAGTGGTTAATCCTCAATTAATAATGGAACCACAGTTAGTTGCAAATGGGCCGTAGTATTAGATAGATGGTATTAGTAATACCGCGGTATTGGCCCGTGGTATTGCATGTATGAGTCATATATAAAGGATATAAACTCCCTGCGAGGAGTATCATGTCTTATTTTTTAATCGAGCTCTGCTCTATTGGAGGTTGCCCCCTCGAAGAGGCAAGTGAACATTACTCTCTGAATAATAAAATCATTGCTATTTTGTGTTCTGGGTATCTTTTCTCGCATATTCTGTGTTCTGGGTCTCTTTTCTCGCATATTTTGTATTTGGGTATAATTTGTAGGTTAAGAGCATAACATACACACACACGTTTATATAAGGAAAGGTGCGTACATGTTGGGAATCTAAGTTTTGGTCCATGGTATTTGGTCCATAGTATTTTGGTATTGGTTCATGGTATTTGGTCTGAAGTGTTGACCTCAAGTATTAGGTCCAAAGTATTGGTTCTACATGGTTTTGGACCATGGTATTGGGAGAGGCCTAAACCTATATAAGGAGAATATCATTAGGCCAAGAGGGGCAAGAGTGCAAGTGATGAATATCTAATGAAGTGTGAGATATAGTAGGTTGGTTATGGGTTTGTGATGCTTTGCTCGATCTGAACCAAGGAGTCACCTATGCGGTTGATAAATTTTGATGGACCAGGATCATAAAGACTAAAATGAATTATCATTATATGGTATGATCACGAATAGATCTGAATACTAACGCATGTGTTATCTTTTATATCTTATGTTTTGGGTATATATAAAGTTGAAAATTGCAGCAAACGTATAAGTAATTATTTTCAGATATGTACGCATGTTCTCTCTGGTGAAAGGGTGTATAGACGCTAGTTCGACACAATCAAGTAGAGTATACATTGTGAGATTTGATATTTCAGGTTGTTGTTGGGTCTAGTGGTTGTTGCAGAGTTCTATGCTCTAGTCTGTGTTCTAGTGACTATGTTTTGATGACAAGGTTTCGGTGATTCATTTGTTGGGTGATTCAGAATTAATTATTGTATTGCAGTGGTGATTGCTTTATATTTATGGATCCAGTCTGAAAATTTATGAGATGTGGTCCCTAGAAGAAAAGAGAAGGTTGTAGCCTTTTGTAGGTCAGCACCTATGTACTAGTAAATCAGCTAGTACAAGAGCTAAGGGGGATGTAGCTCCCTTCCAGGAGAAGCTAGAGAACGAGAGAAGGTTGTAGCCTTCTGCAAGTAGAATCCTGCGTATTGGTATAAGACTGCACCAATACAGATATATTGTAAAAAGAAGTTTCTTATTAAAATAAGATAGAGACATATTGCAGCAGGCGATTTTCGCCTACATTGGGTTTCCAACTTATATCATGGTGTTCATGTGCGCTTGTTATGTGTGATGATTTGTTCTGTTTTACTGCACCTATTTACTGTTCATATGGTTAATAATGTTCTGATGCACTCATTGAAGATCAACTAACTAAATCATAAGTTTACTAGATATACACTAGTTGCATTAAGCATAGTTGCGTATACACACAGGTATCCTTAAGTGAAGTAGTGTATATGAATCTGATAATGGAAATGAAAAGATTATTGATTTGATAATACTGATTCACCCCCCCAATATTATTTCCAGCAATTGGTATCAGAGCAGGTCCTTCAGAAGAAGCTTTATCGCTTGAAGGAAAATCCATCAGGATGAGTAATCAAGAAGGAGAGGGATCCATCAGACCACCAATCTTCGATGGGAGCAATTTTGTCTACTGGAAGATAAGAACCACAACATATCTGCAATTGCTTAGAACATATGTTTGGGGAATCGTGGAAGGAAGATATACATATCCATCAAAAATTCCTACAGGTACGGCAGGTAGAAAACAATATGAACTCAAAGCCAAAGTTGTTACTATCTTATTGCGAAGTTTGTCATAATCAGAATTTGTCAAGGTCATGTAGTTCAAATCAACCAAAGAAATATAGGATCAAATCATTCTAAGGTACGAAGGAGATGATCAAGTAAAATGTGCTAAGCTTCAAACTCTCAGAATACGATATGAAACTCTTAAGATGCATAGTAATGAAAGCATAGCTAATTACTTCCTACATATAGATGAGATTGTCAATTGTATGAAGAATCTGGGTGAAGAAATTAAGGAAGTTGTCTTAGTCGAGAAAGTTTTGAGATCCTTGTCTACTAAATTCGAATCCAAAGTATCTACCATAGAGGAAAAGGAGGATATATAGAAAATCACCATGAAACAGCTTCACGTAATCTTAACTACTTTTGAGATGAGAAAAGGAGGACCATCAGCTATGAGAGAAACCACATTTAAAAGTATTAGCAAATGGAAAAGAAAAATTTAGTGAATCAATATACATTTCAAAAGAAGAATATGAGGTAAATTTTGTCAACAATCTTGAACAGGGATCTAGAAGGTTCAAAGGTAAGCGACCTTTCAAATGCTTTTCTTATGGAAAAGTTGGTCACTATGCTGCTAAATGCCCCCATAACAAAGGAAAAATGTTTGAAGAGGGTAATAGAATTTATTATACTCATGATAAAAGTAATGAGTCATCCAATAGTGATGAAGACTTTAGAATTCTCATGGCATATGAAAATAAGGATGTAGAAATAGAAGAAGTTACCAAATTAAAAGAATAGCTGGAGATAGTAACCAAAGTAAGGGAGCAGCTGCAGGATGTAGTAAAAGGTCAGAGCATAACAGTTTAGAGACTTGAATCTAAGTTCCTCTCTCTAAAAGATCTTAAAGAATCAAAGAAGTAGAATAAATAATCTCTTTAAGAATAATAACATGAAGTACTCGAATTAAGGCAACAAGTGGAAGAAGGAAGAAAAGCTGAAGAAAACATAAGGAAGAGATATCTGGAAATGAAGAACAACATCAGGTTGAGGTAAATATATTAAAAGGTAAATTAGAAGAAAAGGATAAACTATTATGATTTCAAGACAATACTAATATTTTGGATGATATTCTTAGTAGTCAAAGATCCCCTGCTATCAAAACTGGTCTTGGTTTTTATGAAACTGTCGAAGGTGAATCTACCTCACAGGGTGAGGAAAGGAATTCTAATGAAAAATATGAAATGATCAACGAAGAGATAAGTGGTCAACCCTAACAACAACCAAGGAAAGAAATTCTTCAAAGAAGATCTCTTCCTCCTAACTATGGAAGTGATAGTCAGTTATTTCCTCAAATGAATAATGTTGAATGTTATGTATGTCATAAATTTGGACATATTGTAGCTAGATGCAGAAGAAAAATGGGTCATGACCATCACACAGAAAGATCATCACCCTCTAGGTACTTCAAGGGATATTTTTTTGCTTGCAATATGTTTGGTCACAAATCCATCGACTACTATAGGATGAATATGAAACATGTAAGATGTTATGCATGTAAGAAGTTTGGACATAAAGTAAGGGAATGCCGGAGCAAAATTCGAACTCCAAAGTAAGAGGATCAAACATCAACACAATTCCAAGTATTGAAGAAGACAAAATTAGAGACAGAAAGATGTGGCATAACTCAGTTAGTTGGCATAACAGACATAGGGGAGACTGAAAGTGTAGACCTTCAGTATTCCAATTTACATACACAGATATTATGAAGATAAGTCGTGTATATATGCACGTTATAGGCTATAGAGTCACGTATATGGAGCTCTGAAGAAAAAGCAGCAGAACAGACTCATGAAATGGTTCGGTCATGGTATATGATGGTTAGCACAAGCTTAGGGAGAGCATATGCTTAGGATAATTCATTATTGTCATTATGGTTAGAAGTCTTTGGTGATGATGCTTATTGACATATCATGATACTGATTGTTGATTGACCAAGAGAATGGATTGCAGGTTACAGCTCTGGATGCTAGTGACAGATGCTTATGGTGTAGATCATATAGTGTATGATAGTTGCTGATAACTATCATGGCCTTGTTTAGGTCCTTAGTCTTTGTGAGTCATATGATGTATTTTGTTACCCCACTATGCATGAGATGGATGATGTAATATTCTTGTTTTATCATGTATAAATTTCTGGTATATCCCCACTTGGTTGGGTGAATGAGTCAATTATGGTATATCCCATTTAGTTGGGAGATGGATGTATGTATGAGTCTATGGTGATAGGAAGGTCATTTATGATGTATAGAGTCATGTTCTTCTTGTAGAACATTTTTTTACAGACACTGCCTACAGTCAGGGGGAGCATGGATAGCACAGCAGAGCAGAGATTTCAGTGTGTACTTAGGGGAAACATCAACCTTTTCCCTTGATGACAAAGGGGGAGAGTGATTTGGGGTTGCCATCAAGTCCAAAGGGGGAGATTGTTGGCATTATGACACAGGCTTAGCACTATGGCACAGGTATTGTCCTTGATGGCAACTCACTCAGATGACAGATCATACTACATCTAGTAAATAGCAAAGAATTAATGATCAGAGAGGTATACGCAGGTGTGCTGTGACCAAGAATCGTATACACACGAGTGCACCATATACCAAGTTGTGTATATGTACACATGCACATTTATAGAAGGAAAGGTGGATACATGTTAGGAATCTAAGTTTTGGTCTGTGGTATTTGGTCCATGGTATTTGGTCTGAAGTGTTGACCCCAGGTATTGGGTCCAAGGTATTGGTTCTACGTGGTTTTGGACCATGGTAATGAGAGAGGCCTAAACCTATATAAGCAGAAGATCATTATGCCAAGAGGGGTAAAAGTGCAAGTGATGAACATCTGATGAAGTGTGAGATATAATATGCTGGTTATGGGTTTGTGATGCTTTGCTCGATCTGAACTAAGGAGGCACCTATGTGGTTGATAAAGGTTAATGGACCGAGATCATGAAGACTAAAATGCATTATCATTATATGGTATGATCATGAACAAATATGAATACTGGCGCATGTCTTATCCTATATATCTTATGTTCTGGGTATATCTAAAGTTGAAAATTGCAGCGAAGGTATAAGTAATTATTTTCAGATATGTACGCGGGTTCTCTCTGGTGAAAGGGCATATACACACTGGTTTGACACAATCAAGTAGCGTATACATTATGAGATTTGATATTTCAGGTTGTTGTTAGGTCTAGTGGTTGTTGTAGAGTTCTGAGCTCTAGTCTGTGTTCTGGTGACTATGTTTTGATGACAGGGTTTCAGTGATTTAGTTGTTGGGTAATTCACAATTAATGATTGTATTGCAATGGTTATTGTTTTGTATTTATGGATCCAGTCTGAAAATTTATGAAACATGGTCCTTGGAAGAAAAGAAAAGGTTGTAGCCTTCTTTAGGTCAGCACCTACGTACTAGTACATCAGCTAGTACAAGAGCTAAGGGGATTGTAGCTCCCTTCCAGGAGAAGCTGGAGAATGAGAGAAGGTTGTAGCCTTCTGCAGGTAGAAGCCTTCATACTGGTATAATAATGCACCAGTACAGATATATTGTAAAAAGAAGTTTCTTATTAAAAGAAGATAGAGATGAATTGCAGTAGGTGGTTTTCACCCACATTGGGTTTCCACCTTATATCATGGTGTTCATGTGTTCTTCTTATGTGTGATGATCTATTCTGTTTTACTTCACTTGTTTACTGTTCATATGGTTAATAATGTTCTGATGCACTCATTGAAGATCAACTAACTGAATCATAAGTTTATTGGATATACGCTAGTTGCATTAAACACAATTGTGTATACACGCGGGTATCCTTAACTGAAGTAGCATATATGAATCTGATAATGGAAATGAAAAGATTATTGATTTGATAATATTGATTCACCCCCTTCTCAATATTATTTCCAATAGTAATATCCAATTTATTTAACTGCAGTAATTAAATATTTACAATTGCTAAGGTCATCACATTCGAGATAACGATCATTCTCTTGTTGTTTCATCATATACATAACTTTTTACTTGACACTATGCATGCTTCTATCTAAAAACAAAATTGTTACAAAAGTTGTACTCGTAACCTCATGTATTTGCCTTCCATTGGGGAATCCTAGTTGTTTCATCATATATAACTTTTTCCTTGAGAATATGCATGCTTCTATCTAAAAGCAAAATTGTTACAAAAGTTGTACTCGTAACCTCATGTATTTGCCTTCCATTGAGGAATCCTAGTTGCTCGATGAACTTACAACGCTATTATGGGGATCTGAAATGTTAATGGAATACAACATATCTCATTGTTACTGCCACAAAACTTCTATCTTCCAATAATCAACGTGTGCTAGGGCATCTTCTTACATAACGAAAATTGTAGATTGGAAAAATATCATATGGAGCAAGGCCAAAACACTTAGTGAAATTCTCAATGTGATTAAATATGCTTTAAAAGAGATGTTTTTACATGTTTTAGAAATCTTTTTAAGGAATATTTTTATATAGTATCCCTAGTAAGTTGGCAAATTTATGTTATAGATTTTATGGACGATTGTAGTTCAATAGTGTTATATGAATGCCCATTAATAAGTTGAAAAGTTTCTTGTAGTTGCCATTACTTCAAGGAGAATTAATGATGCCTTTGATAGAATTTATCTCTATTATTCTCTTCATATTTGTGTTCATCATGTAATGTAATGCATGTAACTATTACTATTTTTTTATTTCATTTGGTTTATTAATTAATGTAATTTGATTAGCAAGTTTCTATTTTATATTTTTACAACATGATATAGAGTCAAATTTTCAATGAAAACCCAAGAATTTGATATTGGAAGAGATAACAATTTGATATGTGATGATGGCATTTTTAATTTGTTTATCGACCATGTAAGCAACACGAGGTAGATGCCCTTTGGAGTTGATGAGTTTTCTAATGTTTTATATGGATAGTTTCAAATGATAGATGAGATTTCTAATGTTTTATATGTACAGTTTCAAATGATAGGCATGGAATTATTGGACATGTTGTTATCAACTTGGCAGATGCACTTTGCTAGCATTGTAATAGTTTGGATGACTTGGGGAGTTGGGATTTTGAGTTTTGCAATCATACAAAAAAGCTGTTAAATGCTTTCGCTTAAAACTCTTCCAATGGGTTAACTATAACGAATTGCACCTATGTGACATAAAGACCAAATGACCAAAGGGAAATCTTGGGAAAGATAGCAAAAGGGATAAAAGGGAAAGGGATAAGAGATCAAAGCACTTGAATGAAGCACACCAACTCACCTTAGGCAGGAATCTAGCATTGACCACTTATTGCTTTTCTTGGTTGGGTTTGTTACAAAAAGCCAAGGCCAAGCCAATAAATAAATAAGTGGATACTATATCTATGTGCAGACAGGTGCATACCCATTTCAAATGGGGGAGACATGATAAACAATCATTTTTATGTTGCACTTAGGGTATGCTAAAGTCCTACTTAGGATGTTTCTTTAGTAATTTTTCTTCATTAATTGCTGAGTAAACTCATTAAAATTTGTGGGCATTATTCTTTTTGCTTTAAATGTAAACTTGAAAGTAAATTATATTTCTAAACTTGCCCAAATCCCAAGGACTTGTTTCTTCACAACTCCCTTTTTCTTTTTAAATTGAAAATCTATAAATGTACAAATAATTATGTAATGCATAAAATGGCATAGTCATGTTTGCATCATAGAGAAGATATTAAGGTGTTTTTGTTTCTGTAAGTGAGATAGATATTAGTTTTATTATTAAATGTTATAAGTTTTTATTTATATTAAATTTAGATATACCTTTATTTAATTTATTTGCTTTCAAGATCTTAATTTTGTTATATGTTTTTTTATTTAAAATATTCTTTTTAATTATTTTAAAATTATTAATCCATATAATGTAATTTGTGTTTGCTTTTTCACTTAAACCCATAAATATGTCTTTTAAACCCATAAATATGTCTTTTAATGTATTGCATGTTTTTGCCGTATTTTATATATATATATATATATATATTATAAAATAAAATCTATTGTTTGGGAGAGTTATATATAATATCTATATTGCTTTTAGTCCTTTCAATTTTAATAGTTATGTGATAATTTTCAATAATAATAATAAGTTACAACGTGCATTGTGAATTTATAGAATAAAAGCAATTTTTTAATAAAATGTTTGTTTTTCTTGTTATATAGGATATTGTTCAGAGCTTTCTAATACTCTCTATTATAGTCACGCAATGAAATTTTACATAGAAAAAAATTGAGCAACTTTTATAGCGGAGCATCTTGTTAGAGCTCATTGGATTACAAAACTCCTAGCTAATAGATTGAGCGGGAAAAGTACCCACCCACATGGGTAGTGTTAATCTTGTATTAGAATTCCAATAGTTACAATCATCGGAAACAATGACTCTTAATTGTCAATATATTTTTATGATATTTGAATTAAAAAAAAAAAAAAACAAAATCAAGCAAGAGGTATTTTGGGGAAACCTTCTAAAGTGATAATCTATAATAACATGAGAAAGTTACTCCAATAAAAACACCACAGTGTATATAAACAATTGTGTTAATTAAATGTAAACATTTATATAGAGTAAAAATATCCTTAATCATATTACACCTACTCGACATCATTACCATATTATTCATTTACAACGTAGAAATATATCACCTAAAATTTAATGGAATATATACCTTATTGAAGTCATAAATATCATCCTACCATATATATTTAAAAAAATATATGTTCCATTGGGTATATATTATCCCCTTGACTTGCAGATAAAGGATTCAAACTATTTCGTTTCTTCTTCAAATATAGCATGAATGATTGCATCCACTTACACTAGCTGGAATCAAGCTAGGCTTCTAAATTTGACAAAATCTGATATGATATTTGATTGGAATTTGAATTTTGGGTAGCCTCGTTCCACGAGTGTTGGAAGTAGGTTGAAATTGTAATTAGACATACATATGGTTACGATGTTGAACCCCTTGTGAACTTATCATGCTATGACCTATTACTATAATATGCAACACATCTTATTTTATGTTAATTGTCTCAATTTATAGTTAACAATTTAGCAACCTAGGAGTATAATAAATGAATTGAAAAGAAAATTTGTTATTGAAGAATGGTTTTCTACTAGTTATGTAGAGAGATTCAAGTTGTAAGTATTCTAGTTATGTAAAAATATTTGGCAACTAGTGTGTAAACTATTCTCAACTTCCATAATATAAAACCAAAGCTCCTATACTTGTACCATTTTTTTTCTTTACCTTTTTTTAGGAAAAATAAATGTTATAATCACATGTTCAATTGTCAAAACATACAATAAATTTACAAAACCAACTGATCTTGTACTATGAATCCTTCAAAACAATTAAAGCACATGCTTTGTGATTTTTACATTTGTCTTTTCAACAAATGTTATTTGTTACCGACTATATTTGACTCTACAATTTCCAAAAAACTCATAGATTGTGCCATATATAATAAAACCTTTGTAATGTTCTTCCCATTTTTTATTTTTTATTTTTAGCTTCTTCCTCTTAACTAACCATTTACCACAACAAAGTAATAATTGGAATTTACAACAAATAGCCCAAGTTCAATTAAATTTTTCGACTAATAATAAATGCAATTTCTTTTTATTCTTCCCATTTTATAAGAATATGCACCTTCAGGTAATTTTTATTTGCTATTGTATTCCAAATACATGATAGTAGAACACATGTTACATTGTTAGAAAACATAGATAGCACTAGATGAACACACTAATAGCAAATATGCTAACCAAAAACTAAGGAGAGTCCTCAAGCAACATCACGCGGGCCTTAGAATAGCTTCTTATTCAACCAAGAACTATGAGTTTCTTCCTTCAACAACATTGCATATCAACCTCTTTTAAGTGGTTGTCTATTCTTTTCGCAGTCATCAACCTAGGATAATTGTGGCTTGGTAATTCCTATCCTTGTTGCCTCTTAGATGTTCTCCTTATTCTTGATAAGAAATCCTGACTTTCTCTAGGAAATTCTAATGCTATGAAATGCTTTGCAGAAATGACATGTTTATATTCTACCCACAAAGGTGTTTAGATCTTTAGAGTTCTATCTAGAAACATTTGAATTCACTTCACGTAGATGACCTCATGAAGATGATTGTTGATTATGAAGTAGCATCGTTACCATACATTCAATTATGTACATTCTAAGCAACTTGCAACCTATTTTTGAATTCACTTCACGTAGATGATCTCATGAAGATGATTGTTGATTATGAAGTAGCATCGTTACCATACATTCAATTATGTACATTCTAAGAAACTTGCAACCTATTTTGAATGGCTTTTTATTGGTGTTTTTTTGGCCGAGATAGTTAAAATAATGTTCAATGTTGTAAGATTTTGAGATCCACAGATCTAGATCTGCAAAACAATAAACAAGCTTGCAAGAGAAGGAAGGAAGCGAGCAAGAATAGAGAAAAGAATGAAATTCCGTTTATTCTACAATATTGGTTTAGAATATATACATAAAAGCAACTAAGTTAAGCTTAGTTGTGCATGCAATAACTAAAGCTAACTAAAGCTTGTACATGCAAGCAATAAGTTAACTGGAGCTAATCTAGATGCATGTACACTTAACACAGTTAGTCTAAGTGCATGCACACCAACACCCCCCCTTAAGCATAACTTAGTTGAGTGTGATGCAAAATGAATGAGTCCCGGCAACATGGCCATTTTAGGTACCCATATACAATGCAAAAAAAGGAGGAAAGAGGGAAAACACAGTGGGAAGAAAACCCCCCCTCAAAAATATAATGTAAAAGTAGAGAAAAGACAACTGCTAGGCAGTCGTGTCCTTCACCCAATCTCGCAGAAATCGAAACTTCTGCCCTCGAGATGAAACTCCGGAGGCTGAGAAACTCGGAGCTTCTTCTTTGGAGGCATGAAGGGTGTCATTTGGATGGCAGGCATGTTGAAAGCAACCTCCACCATCCAAGGGCTTACTCTTTTGACACTTTGTAACAAATCTGGCTCATCCCACGTTACCTGGAGAAGGTGCCAGGGGGATTTTGGCCAAATCACGGGGTCTGCGTATTGAATGGAAGAAATGGTGCCCATGAACCAACTGATTCTGGAAGAGTCCTCCGTCTCGAATGCCATCTTGAAACGCATTCCTATAGCCCACTGCAAGCTGAGAGCCGCATTCACAGACTGCGCCTTCACACAGAACTCAAGGGTGCTCGCGCGGGGGTAATAAACAGCTTCAAAGGGCTGCCCCATGGCAGCACGGGTCGCGGCTTCCACAACAGATTTCGCAGCAATTTTGCCTCTATTTCTAGCGAAGCACGAATTGCTGGACCTGATAAGCCTATTGGAGCTGTCAAGGAAGTCGGAGAAATTATCATAAGGACCTCCCTTGAGGGACGAAGCAGTGGTCCTGTAAGGATTCGATCCCGGCCAATGCCAGGAGCCAAACTCCGTCGCTGTGGAGGCGAACCCGCTGCCGCATCGGGTGGATCTGCGGACCTCGACGCAGAGCTCCCCCGTTGCACTCCGTAGGAAAATGATGGCATCACCGAACACGAGCTTCTTCTGATTGACAAAGGTGCTCCATCCCGTGGTCAAGAGGTGGCGCTGCGGGGTCCCGCGGTATATGTGGCGGAACTTCCAGACTTCCCCGTGGACATCCCTGGCAAGCACCGTTTGCACCGGAGGGTCGTTGGAGTAGTCGAGCGGCCTGTTGGCGAAGAGCGTCCCCTTCTTCTTCATGTTTCGCGCCATGACGCCCGCGCTGTAGATGGTCGTCATACGACCGGGGGATCCGGGAAATAACCCCGGGGCGCATCGATCAGGATGGCGTCCCATTTGGTGCTGTAAACCTCGGGCGGCAGGTTTCTGAGGGCGAGCTTGCACGCCGAGGTCTCCAGTTCGAGACTCTACCCTGAGGACCGGCATCCTCCAGAGCGCGCGTAGGCGAGGAGGTCGTCGGCCTGCGAGACTGCGGTGGAGTATTGGACATGGTAGGCTTTCAAGCTCGGGTGCTTCCTTGCGATCTGCGTGATCCAGTCCTTGTCTTCTTCGAGAAAAACAATGCAGCCACCATAGTTGAGCGTGGCCTAGAAAAGACTGTCGTAGCCGAGGCCAAAGACCAGGAAGTTGCAGGGGCTCCTGGAATCCATGTAAGATTTTTGAGATGGCTTCCCATTCAGGATGTCCATCTACTTCTGCAGAAGTATGATCTCGATGTTCAACAACTGGTGGTCTAACAGGGGTCATAGGAAGAGACTCATCATCATCAGAATGTTGGTCTGAAGTTTCATCTGCATACTCATCAATGAGTGGTGATGGAAACTTGGTAACAAGTTCATCTACTGGTGCATGCGAAATATCTTCGTCAAACTTTACAGTCATTTCTTCATTTGCATGAGTAAGTAGCAAAGAATCAACTTTACTGTGACCAAGAGAAAAGAGAAAAGATTGCCATGTTTCATCCTGTTTTCCAAACAATCCTTTCAAAATTTTCCATATTTCATTTGGAGTTGAACATGATTCAACATGAAATAGCAGTTCTGGAGAAATAGATAAACATAGGATGCCGAAGGCCTCGTCCATGCGATTGAAATATCTTGATTTCTCTATTGCCGATGTTGGTTCAACTTCCGTTTCCATGGTTATTCGAAATAAGCCTCTACTTCTGAGATGAAGTTGAATCTTTGGCTTCCATTCGAAATAATTATATGGAGTGAGAATTGCCGATTGTGGAAACTCCAATTGAGACTCCATTCTTTGTTGTTGCTTCAATCTTCTAAACCTGCAAATAAAATTGCTTGTGCACTGATTACAAATCCCTGTGATCTGATACCATGTAAGATTTTGAGATCCACAGATCTAGATCTGCAAAACAATAAACAAGCTTGCAAGAGAAGGAAGGAAGCGAGCAAGAATAGAGAAAAGAATGAAATTCCGTTTATTCTACAATATTGGTTTAGAATATATACATAAAAGCAACTAAGTTAAGCTTAGTTGTGCATGCAATAACTAAAGCTAACTAAAGCTTGTACATGCAAGCAATAAGTTAACTGGAGCTAATCTAGATGCATGTACACTTAACACAGTTAGTCTAAGTGCATGTACACCAACAAATGTCATATCTCTTAAACAAAATACTACCCTAGATAATGTGAATAGTAAAAAATAAAAAATTAAGCATGTAGTGTTTTACTCGTAGATACGATTTCCCCGTTACATTTTGTGCCAATGTTACACCTGTTGCAATTATATTGAAAGCCAATACATTGAGTATATATATTAAACTGTAATGGTACATATGTTCGACTGGTTAATAATAAGATATATCTTATCTAAGTACAAAACTGTTAATGCAATCATAATATAGCGGTCATGACTACACGTGAGACGGCAGGAGTAGGGTTATGGACTCTTCACTCTGCTTTAAAGTTGTTGGCTCTACCTCGGGAGAAACATCCCCTCATCAATGGTCCTCCATTGCAGAGCATGATCCAACGGTGATGGGAGATTCATTACCTTTTTGGTTTTCTCGAGAGTTGTCTTCCGGCATTTGCATCACCTCTGGTAGAATTTCCCAGCTCTGACCCATGGCTCCAGAATATTCATGGGTTTAACTTCATTCCTCTGCTCTACTTTCACTTTAACATTACTCAGTTTATCTCTATCATGATTATGATTATTGTTCCCTTAACCTGCCAGACTCGCAGAGGAGGGTTTCATATGTTTTGTTACGAAGGAGCAGCATTGTGGTCACAACCCCAACTAGGTATGGGGTTTTCATGTTCTTAACCTTGCTTTCATAAATCTACAGTTTTGCTTGTTTATTCTACTAACTAGTTCTTGTGTTTTGTTGGGTCTCGTGGGAGGCTTCATCCTGCTCGAATACGGTTGTTCGAGGGCGAGGCTTCCTTCCGGAAATGGGTTCCAGGGTTGCATACCTGTCCCTCTTCCAACCTTCGGGTAATGTGGATAACATTTTAGAAACTCTTGGTTTATGGGTCTTTGGAAGTCTTGTTGTATTGCACTACATGGGTTTGAGGATACCACTGTAAGTCATTTCCCCTTTTAATGTAACAATTTCCTCGGAATAGTTTCCAGTCATATGCCTTCACGCCAGTTCTTTCAGTTTTGGGTGCGTGATTTAAACTGGAGTTTGTAAATTGATATATACAGTACTCTATAATCGTTTTGAGGTTATGAAGGTTTATATGGAACCCTTTCTAAGATTTGAAGAGCTATGTTTGAAAGATTTATCTTCCGTAAACTCTGTCTTAAGGTTTTATGTTGGAAATGATTGTTATCTATCTAGGTTTTTACCTCAGGAAGATGGTGTTTTTTTCTCAATTCTAGCTTAATAATTATATGCATGTTCATTTCAGGAATATAATCTAGTTTCCTCCCTGCTAATTTCTTCTTGAAAAGTGAAATTCAATCTTTTCTGTTCAGTTGGTTTGTTTCATGCCACAATCATTTCAATTTACTAGTCACAAAAGGAAAAATTTGACCCCTTGCCCCTTAAGCTTAGTAATATTGGTTCACAGTGATAACTTGCTTGTAGGGTTTAGTAATTCTGGTTCGATTTTCGTAAATTTTAGTTCTCACTTATTTGCATACGAGATTGTTACATTCTTACTGCTTCATTTAATTCCTTTCTAGTTTAATTATTTTAGCGAATGGGGTCGGCCTGCAAGTTCTATGTATATCCATTGCTTGTTTTCATTCCTAGTAGCAAAAGACCATGCATGAAGTAGCCTATTTGTTTATTCATTAATGGATGTTGGTAGTTTTGTTTACAAGTATTCTTCCAAATTTTTAATTTCTTGGGCCGAAGAGTCTCTTGACAGATTCTGAATAATTCATATTTATTCTGATTCCCCTATTTTTTTAGAATTTTCCTATGGTAACCCTAGAGGAAGAATTCCTCCCTAGAATTATGTTTCCTCTAATTAACAGGTTATACAAGTTATCCTTTATCCTTTAGTTCTTCCACATTATGAATTCCTTTGGGTGAGCATTTGGCTTTTACTAAATAGGTTGAGTTCACCCTTTTTAAATACCAATTCTATTTCAAGTTTACATTTACTCAATAGCATAAATACTTTTGCTTTAAGAAAACACTTATTCATATTCTGTTTCAAGATTTCAACTAATCAATAGCATAAATACTTTTGTTTCAAGAATACATTTATTCACCAACATACATATTTTGTTTCAAGAATACCTTTAATCAATAGCATAAATACCTATGTTTTCAAGAATGCATTTAACCTTCAAAAAGTGATATATACTTATCTAACTTCATAAATTCATCATTTTTGATTATTTGGACTAAAACAACTATATGTTGCCGAATTTTCCTCCCAACCTTGAGACTCATTTCCAAGCTCGAGTCTCCCCCCGCGCTGTTGCTCACATGCTGTAAGACTAGCAGTCCTTGTCACAATTATCCGGGACATAGCTTATAAATCAACACATAATTTTTTTTTGTATTACCTCTCTCCTCTTTTTCTTTTTCTTGTCTGAGGTACCTATACCCTCTTGATTTTTTTGAGAATAAATCTCCTATAAAGTTGTTAAGATATCTAACTGCCTACCCTAACTATTTGACATGATAGAGCAACATTTTATTCATAAAAACATGTACTTCATGCACAATTAATCAAAATAATAAATATTTAAACTTAAATAATAATATCCAATTTATTTAACTGCAGTAATTAAATATTTACAATTACTAAAATTACTAAATTCATCACATTCGAGATAAAGATAATTTTCCTGTTGTTTCATAATATATAACTTTTCCCTTGAGATTAGGCATGCTTTTATCTAAAAACAAAATTGTTATAAAAGTTGTGCACGTAACCTCATGTATTTGCCTTCCATTGAGGAATCCTAGTTGTTTCATCCTATATAACTTTTTCCTTGAGAGTATGCATGCTTCTATCTAAAAACAAAATTGTTACGAAAGTTGTACTCGTAACCTCCTGTATTTGCCTTCCATTGAGGAATCCTAGTTGCTCGCTGAACTTACAACGCTATTCCGAGGATCTGAAATGTTAATGCAATACAACATATCTCATTGTTACTGCCACAAAACTTCTATCTTCCAATAATGAACGTGTGGTAGAGCATCTTCTTACATAACGAAAATTGTAGATTGGAAAAATCTCATATGGACCAAGGCCAAAACACTTAATGATTTTATCAATGTGATTAAATATGCTGTAAAAGAGACGTTGTTACATGTTTTAAAAATTACATGTTTTAGAAATCTTTTTAAGGAATATTTTTATGTAATATCCCTAGTAAGTTGGCAAATTTATGTTATAGATTTTATGGACGATTGTAGTTCAATAGTGTTATATGAATGCCCATTAATAAGTTGAAAAATTTCTTGCAGTTGCTATTATTTCAGGGAGAATTAATTCTGCCGTGATAGAATTTATCTCTATTATTCTCTTATTTTTGTGTTCATCATGTAATGTAATGCACGTAACTATTGAGTAATTTTTTCATTTCATTTGGTTTATTAATTAATGTAATTTGGTTAGCAAGTTTTTATTTTATGTTTTTACACTATGATATAGAGTCAAATTTTCAATGAAAACCCAAGAATTTGATATTAGAAGAGATAAGAATTTGGTATGTGATGATGGGGTTTTTAATATGTTTATCGACCATGTAAGCAACACGAGGTGGATGCCCCTTTGGAGTTGATGAGTTTTCTAATGCTTTATATGGAGAGTTTCAAATGATAAATGAGATTTCTAATGTTTTATATGTACAGTTTCAAATGATAGGCATGGAATTATTGGACATGTTGTTACTACCTTGGCAAATGCACCTTGCCAGCATTGTAATAGTTTGCATGATTTGGGGAGTTGGGACTTTGAATTTTGGAATCATACAAAAAAAAAGTTGTCAAATGCTTTTGCTTAACACTCTTCCAATGGGTTAACTGTAACGACTTGCACCTATGTGGCATAAGGACCAAATGACCGGAGGGAAATCTTGGAAAATATAGCAAAAAGGACAAAAGGGAAAGGGCTAAGAGATCAAAGCACTTGACACACGCACAACAACTCACGTTAGGCAGGAATTTAGCATCGACCACTTACAGTTACAGAAAGCGAAGGCCAAGCTAATAAATAAATAGTTGGATACTATCTCTATGTGCAGACAGGGGCATGCCCATTTCGAATGGGGGAGACACGATAAACAATCATTAGACAAGGGCATGCCCATTTCGAATGGGGGAGACACGATAAACAATCATTTTTATTCTAAACTTAGGGTATGCTAAAGTCCTAGTTAGGATGTTTCCTCAGTAATTGTTTTTCACTAATTGCTGAGTAAACTCATTAAAATCCGTGGGCATTATTCTTTTTTCTTTAAATTTAAACTTGAAAATAAATTATATATTTAAACTTGCCAAAATCCCATTTACAAGGACTTGTTTCTTCACAACTCCCTTTTTCTTTTTAAATTGAAAATTTATAAATGTTGAGATAATTATGTAATGCATAAAATGACATAGTCATGTTTGCATCATAGAGAAGATCATAGAGAAGATATTAGGGTGTTTTTGTTTGTGTAAGCCAAATATATATTAGTTTTATTATTAAATGTTATAATTTTTTATTTATATTAGGTTTAGATATATGTTTATTTAATTTGTTTTTTTTTTTCACTTAAACTCATAAATATGTCTTTTAATGTATTGCATGTTTTTGCCCGTATTATATATATAATCTAGTGTTTGGGAGAGAGATATATCATATCTATATTTATTGTTTTTGGTTATTTGAATTTTAATAGTTATGTGATAATTTTCAATAATAAGAATAAGTTACAACGTGCAATGTGAATTTATAGAATAAAAATAAATTTTAAATAAAATGTTTGTTTTTCTGGTTATATAGGACATTGCTTAGGCCTTTCTAATACTCTCTATTCTAGTCATGCAATGAAATTTTCCATAGAAAAAAATTGAGCAATTTTTATAGCGAACCATCTTATAAGAGCTCATTGGATTACAAAACTCCTAGCTAATAGAATGAGCAGAAAAAGTACTTATCCAGATGAGTAGTGTTAATGTTGTATTAGAATTCCAATAATTACAATCATTGGAAACAATGACTCTTAATTGTCAATATATTTTTATGATATTTTCATTAAAAAGAAACAAAATCAAGCTAGAGGTATTTTGGGAAAACCTTCTAAAATGTTAATCTATAATAACATGAGAAAGTTACTCAAATAAAAACACCACTGTATATGTATATGAACAATTGTGTTAATTAAATGTAAACATTTATATCTTCTAGTGGAAATATCCTTAATCATATTACACCTACTTGAAATCATTACCATGTTATTCGTTTACAACGTTGAAATATATGGCCTAAAATTTAATGGAATATATACCCTGTTGAAGTCATAAAGCCCAGCCTACCATATACATTTAAAAAAATATATGTTCCCTTGGGTATATATTATCCTTGTTTCAAAAGCTTTATCTAAGCTTTTCCTCAGAGCTCTAGGATTAACGGTGTTACATGTGATAAAATCAAATAATATGATTGCTTTGTATTCTCACATTCTTCTTTCCATTGGCCATGATCCATCGATTCAAATATTTTATTGAATAATAATTTGGTGAGGCACTATTTTATTAATAATGATAATCAATTTATGTAGTGTTGCTGTCACTCTAATTTGTAGTAATTTTAATCTTTGATAACATCATATCTGGTTGAATAATGATCTGGTGATGCACTATGTGATGCACTATTTCAGGAATACCTGTAATAATCGTCAAACGCTCTACACATGGATCTGATTGTTAGGTTGTGAAAGTTTCCGAACTATAGCCTTTATATGTGAACATGCAATATTGCTCTTAATCATTAGATTTACTCAAACTATATCGCAATTTATATTCCACCGCTTTCTCGTGTATAACTGCGTAGATGACCCGCAGGACTTTCTCGTATATAACTGGGTAGATGACCCGCGGGCCACAGGACCTTCGGAAGGGATTGCCAGGAGAAGAGATAGAAGTCTATCATGAAAATAGCGTACTACAATGAAGCACTTTCCGGAAGAAGCGTCAAAAACGGAGAGAATATTGGTTCGTTTTGACGTCTTCACTGTCAACTTGTGACCTACAGTTCACTGGGGCCGTCAACTAGGCGTGCTAACATGCCCCCACTTATGTGGCTTGTTCTCATCATGTCGGGTACGACGCTGGGGCATCAGACAGGCATCCCGTCTCTCCAACCTGATGTCCCTCCTCAAACATACGTCCTCCAGGAACTCCAATGGATACCCACCGCGTGCTGCTGCAGTATCTACCGTTGATTGCGCCCTGTTCTCATGATAAATGCGCAAAGGGAGAGTTGCATGCCACCTAGCGGGTGAGCCCATCCTTTTCGTATATCTCGAGTACTAGAACGACTATCGATCGGCAGCTGCCGCGTCACCGTCATGATGGATCAACCATCAATCCGACCATACTACCCCACAGCCCCACAATCTACTATTTGTTTCGAGGTACGTACTATGCGTATCCTTGGCCCTCTGCCAGCATCGGGAACTTCGATATTTGCAGGATACTCGTTTGAGTCGTTCATATCATTCACTTTTTCGTGTTGTATCGAATTGAAGTTCTCCAACTTAACAGTTCATTTTGGCATCATCACCCTCCCTTAGGGTATCATATATAGAGTTTGCAAGTTTATTTGTTCATGGTTAGCTATACGTGACAACAAGGGCAGTGGTAAGGTCGTGAAAGCGATTCTCACACAGCTGTACAAGATAAAAATGCATACCATGATGTACATTCTTGTTTCGTCTCAGCCATGCTTGGTATGGTGTACATGGATATATGTTACTTTGGACGAAAACCCATGATGCAAGGTAAACGATATATTTTTAATTGAAACCTCATAACAATCTAATTGAAATTTCATAACAATCTATATACATGTGGTTTTCTATACTTGTTGAGATCTATCTTAATTTCGGATTTACTAAGTACCAAGAGGGACCTAATCTCTTTTCATGTTAAAACGGTTTGCATCTTAATAGATTTGGTCCCTCTTGACAATTGGTAGATCTTGAGTTAAGATAGATTTAGGTTGGTATATATATATATATATATATATATATATATATATATATATATATATATATATATATAAGTATTCTATTATTCACAAACTTGTGTAAAAGTATATAGAAGACCTTCATTATATAACAATGGATGAGACCTAGTGTCGGTCAAGGATAACTACGACAATTGGACAGATGCAAGTCCCTACGTAAGCTTACAACTCACCATGCTTAACTCGTAGGGAAATGAAGTGTTGGAAAAAATAACTCTAACACCCCCCTTAAGCGAAACATAAGGGGCAACTAAAGAAGAGAGAAAACAAAAAATGGGTCCTGGCAACAAGCCCTTTAGGTACCCATGTACAAACTCTCATGAATGGAGAAAGAGAGGAAAACCCATAGGAAAAAACTTCCCCCAAAAAGAGAGAAAGATGTTAGTGCTCAAATTATCATGAAACTAAAATTGTAGATCCCATAACAAACAATTGAATGGTGAGAACATAGGCCTACTCCAATCAAGAAGTACAAAATGCTAAAGTACCAAAATTTTGAAGATGAGAGTTGTGAAACCTTAATGAGGTCGGTCGATCTCTAAAGTAGGAACGTTGCAGAGGCACAAGGGCAACAAAGACTACCAACTTCTCCCAAAAATCTTAAGACAAAATAGTCATCGGTAAAGAATCAAGACAAAGGCTTCAAACATAAGAAACACCACCAACCAACAAGCAATCAATGAGGCGTGTAAGTGTGGAAATCTCAACTCAAACACTACAAAACAACACTTTTGAAGTTGTTTGAACACTCTCACCATCACACAATGACTAAACACTAAAGATGACAATTGTCAACAAAGCAACAACAACAATATTTGTCACCATCTAACATCACACCCTAAAACACAACTACGGAAGGAGCAAGAATCTACAGTCTTCATTGTCAACAAATTCCCTCTTAGAAGCACAACTGAGCGAACAATGGCAATCAATAATGAGCAACTGATGCAACATGACGATATGACTTCTGCAAGCATTAGTTCAATTGACACCATGACCCTCCATCAACCCATCCACAAACAATCCTGATTGTCGGCATTGGTCCACGATTCATTCTCTCATATCTCTTCTGTAACAATCTAAATGCAAGACTAATAATTGACCAAGAATGGTGATGCTTGGGTAATTTCTTCTAACGAGGATATGCATAGAACTCATTTTTTGTTTCTTTTAGACTCAAAGTTGGGTGCCACAAAATTTTCATCTGGAATGACATTAGTAGCCATGTCATCAATATGTTTATCACAATTAACAGGATAATTTTCTTCAAGCACCTCAAATTTGGATTTAGGTGATGAGGAAGCAGCATGATCGTATCTAATACTTGCTCTTGATGTCTGCACTACAGGGTTAATAGCAGCAACAATTGCATGTCCATTCTTCCCAAGTCCTCCTCCAGTATATCCCATTTTTCTCAGCAATCGAGACCGAATACGAGTAGTATGATTTTCAAAACTATGCATGATGAAGGCATGTGATGAGTCATGATCATCAACATTAGGCTTATGGAATTCAACATCATCAAGTGTGGAAGAAGGAGAGCTTGGCACCTTAACATCAACTGTCTCCATCTCAAATTTATGAGGACACCTAACTTACATTTCAAGTTCCTGCTTAAACTCTTGTAGATTTTGAATGAGCTCATTCTTCTCAATAATTTTTTGTGATAATGCATCATATTTTTCTTTCAAGAGTTGATATTTTTCTAAGATTGTTTCTTTTAAGTAGTTAATCTCCATAATGTGATGATTATTTTGCTCTTCAAACTACTTCAAATTTTCTATTCTCGAGTCAAAAAAAGACTCAAGTTCCTTCTCAAAGTCATCAAGGAGGTCAATCTTATCTTGGAATTCATCTGCAAGCATCTAGAAATATTTTCCATGGTTGATTCCAAATGTTCAACCTTGTCGATTTTTTCAGCAATTGAAGTTTGCAACCTATTCTTCAAATTTGCATCCTATGCTTGCAATAGAGCTAACGCTGATTGTAATACTCTGAACTATAGCATAGAGGATGAAATTATAGATCACATTGGTCTAATCAATGAACACAAATTTTGGACAAGAGGATATGCACAATATATGCTAGAAATTTTGCAAGTGTTCAACAAACAAACAAAAATACTCTACCAATATCTGTGATTCCTTTGAAGCCCTCGAACATGATGGAAAAGGAGACAAGGCAAAGGTAGTTTAAAGACTAGGGTTCACATTATTTCATTGTGCTCTTAAAAAATCTCAGGAGAAAAACATTACCAAAACAAAATCTCTTGCCATAAAAACTAATAATATGCTCTTCAACCACAGCCCAACAAATTTTTAAACACCTTTTGGTTTCTTCCCATAGGAATAATTTTAATGAGGGAAAATTAAAATAATAGGAAAATTAAAATGACATACTTGTCAAATTTTTATGGAGTCTTCAGGACATATGATAGACTTTTAAATTATGCTACGAACACAATAGGATCTCTCGCAACTACACACTTCCACACACCTGTGCTTGTAATTCAAATATGTTTCCCTCGGGCCTAATAACTGATCGGCTTGGAGGCAGTGACAAGAAAATCCAGATTGTAGAAAAAAAATGGAGTCAATGTATCTGTAGAGGGAAATTTTGAGATTGAAAACACGATCCACTATGAGACCAAAAAGAATCGGCAGCACCTTCTTCAAACAGAATGTTAGATCAAAATATCAATGTGTGATCACAAATCAGGGCTGTGCAAACCCTCAACTTCTTGCAACAATGACAACTTCATCAAGGTGCACCAACAACATGGTCAAGGTGTTCAAGGTTAGTCTCCAAGGAGGACTAATTAATGGCTCAACAAACTTCCTTTTTGGATGCACTTGGAGAAACTGAGTTGAAACAAGTCAGACATGTATGAAACAATAAGGTGTTCTTGATTTTGTGTACGTCCATGAGGTTGATATGTGAATTCATTAACCAATTCCAATAAGAAAAAACATAAAATTTGCCTTGAATCTACCTAAACAGAAGATCTTGGTTTCCTCCTTGAGCCCTCGTAGAATGCTGATGATTTGTAGCCACAAAGAGAATTGCTAGCCAAAACGTGATACCTAATCAATAATTAGATAGGAGAAAAGGCCTTCAACCCAAGAAGAAACTAATCAAACAGATCCTCAAGGATTGTCCTCTCCCATATTTAAAAGATAAAAAACTATACCAAATCTTAGAACTCAATTCAGATCATAAAAAAATAAGAAACTTTAAAAAACAATTGAAAAGGGCAGGAATCGCCTGCTTTGATACCAGGAAAGAGTATTCTATTACTCACACACTTGTGTAAAAGTACATAGAAGACCTTCATTATATATTAATGGATGAGACCTAGTGTTGGTTAAGGATAACTATGACAACTGGTGATGAGGCTCATCATATGGACCTTAATGCACCTCAAGCTTACTAAAATCAACTTTTCTTATCATTCTTTACATGTTTTAATTATGTTTTCCTTAATGAGGAGAGTAAAGATGAGATGCCATGTCTAGTGCCCTAATGTGCATTGATTGCAAGTTTTGAGCAAATTTTGGCTAATTAAAGTGTAGGAACTCGAAAGGAGACAAGCAAGAGGGATTCTAGGAGACAGAATCTCCCTCCTTAACTCCTCACTCACTCAAAGATTCCTCAATCAAATCTCATCAGCTTGGAGTTGCAAGCAACAAAGTCATGAAGTTCATTGGTAGCTAAGCCAGTGACAGTTGAAGACCAGTTGATTTCGAGATTGGATCCAAGCCTCCCTAAATTTAAGGAAGTTGTTGGTAACTTCAATTGTATAAATCAAGAGACCTAGGGCTTCATTAGGATTCAGATTTTTTGTTCAAGATAGCTAAGAAGTTTTCGAGTTGAAGCATTGTAACCAAGCACTTTTATGCATTTCTGACTTCTTTAATGAAAATGAGCAACACTCCCTTGATCCAGCACTGAGTTGACTAAGAGGGTTGAAGCTTTTGGGTTAGGGCCCAACCCTAGCAAGAGAGGTCCCTCTTGTTGTAATTGTATGCTTAGGTTAGCTTCATAGTTAGATTTAAATTGATTTTGGTGATGTTAATTTGCAAGCATTGGTAGATTTAATTAGTTTTCTTCCATATGTGGCTAATTCTAACAGTAGCATTGTATTGATAAGAATATATTCAAAAAACGCTGACAGTAGGTGGGTTTCACCTCATTTCTCCCTTTTAGGGATCATGGTTTGAGGAACAATTCTCATATAGCCCAAAAAAAGACAGAATTCTTGCTTCTTGTGTAATTTAGGGTTTCCTTGCTAATTAGGTCATTATCTTGCAGTTTCATAAATAAGTTGCAATTATTATTTTATGATCCCTTAAGTTTTGCACTGATTTCATCTTTCTTTCGTATTGGTTCCAAGAATTTCCATGCATTATCTTAGCATGTAAATGGTGATAACTCTGTTTTCTTTTGCTTGAATACGCCTTTCTTGTTTTTGCTGAGTTTATATATGAATGGCAAGAATGATGTTTGTTGTTACAGGAGTTTCTAAATTGCAGGGAGACCTCATCTCATCAACCTCAGCCAAGCCATATCCACCCATGATCGTCAAAACTCTCTAAGGTATCAATTCAAGTTCTTGTTTTATGAGGAAAACTTCCATGTTCTTTGAGCAAATCAAACCATATTAAAGCTTCGGCTTGAGTTATAAGTAAGTGCCTATCACTCCCAAGCCTTATTCTCTCCTTATTCACCTTTTCGAAGCTCGACCCTGTTAGGGTACTATAATAATAGGATTCATAATTTTGAATTGACTATCGTTAGTCTTGTAATACTGTACATACAGTTGCTTTTCTGCAAAATGTTTTCCATATTAAAAATTAAAAAATGTGAAGAGGGTATGTCCTAAATGAATAATCAAAGGACAAAAAGAAACAAAAAAGATAAAGAAAGTGAAAAATATGAACTCCAAAAGAAAAGAAAACAGATCATGAAAGTGTGCAATTTCAAACGCCACTACTTTTTACATTATTATGCAAAATAATGTTGTGTGAAGCTTGTTAGAAATGCCACAATCCATGATGGTCAAATAGCTTAATCTTGACTAACTCATGCTTTAAATTTCATGTTGATAGATAGAGAATAAAATATCTAGCCAAATTGTTTAACCTTGGCAGATCAGTAGTTAGGTAGAGAATAAAAGTGAGCTCATCAATTTATTTTGAGCCATTAGAAGTTATAAGGTTAGAGTAAATGGTTTGCTTGTCAAAAGAAAAGGAAATAAAGGGTCGACAAGCTCAAATCCACCCAATAAAATGAAGAAAAAATGTTAGGATAAATAAAGGGTAGGTAGAAGAAAGGTTGGAAATGCACAAGGTTGCTAAGTCAAAAGCACATTTATCATGCTTAATCTTATGTTTCATGTGCAGGAGGATTTATCAGAAAGAAAACATATTCACAAGCTTGTTTACTAATTTCTCCTCATTTCACTATACCCCACATACTTATTTGCTAATTTCCCCATTATCCCTTCATCACTTATAAATCTATTTTTTCCCCTCATCTTGACCCTTACCCATTGGTTTCACACATTTCCTAGTAATTACCTTTCAAAAATCATCCCCCCTACCCAAAACCCATTTTCCCTAGTGTGAAACCCATTCCCCATTTCAAATATTACCTTCCCCCCTTATTAATTTCCCTATTTCTCTTCAAATCCCACAAAACCCCTTTATCCTAAGTTTTTATCCCCCTGGTTTATCTAATTAAACCCCCCATTTCATATTTCCCTAACAAACCTCTTTTAACCCACCAGCCCTTCGTGCAGTTAAAAAACATTGCCACATAACCCATGGTCCCACTTTATTAACCGTTGCTTATGCTGAAAATCCCGACCTTATTAGTTAATTAATTACATTTCTATGTAATTAAACCTCGAGCCCTGCAAATCCCTTTCCCAATTCCCTCCATGCATCTTAACCATGAGATAACCGTCCAGTCTCATGCCCATAGATCCGACGGTGCATATTGATATTGCGTAGGTTCATTATCTGGCTAATAACAACCTGACAACACGCGAGATTCATTGTTTTGCCTGGGCGTTGTTCTGCTACATGGTGACACCAGGTGAGATCCCGTGCTCGTGAAAAATACCACTGACCCTTAAAAAGTTGTGTGATGGCCCAAAAAAATGCCTACCCACCTAGACCAAAAAATACCCACTGTTCATTTATATTTTCCACACCAAAATGTGACCATTACCCTTTTAAAAGGTTGAAAAAGACCCAAATTGCTCTTTTCTTGTGTTTTTCACTGTAAACTGCTCCTAACCTATTAGGATACCATGAACCTGAAGCGACCAAATTGACCACCATTTGCTGCCCGAAGAAGCTCCAGACACCTAATTAAAACAACCAATTCAGAGTTGAAGCCACTGTACCCTCTGCATTGACCATTGAATCTAATTTGCGCATAAAACCATCAATTTCCAGGTATTCTTGGAAAAACTAGAACGACCTTTGAATTTGAAAACGTACAGTTTACATTGAGAGGTTAATTAATTGAATTAATTAAAATAAACTTGCCTAAATTGAAAAAAACTTGCTATACACCCCAAATCCTATTTTCAGACTGTAATTACGCTCTCAATGTACCAGAACTCCTAAACTCACTCCTAAAACCCCTCAAAGCCTATTCATATATGTACACCCAATTATGGCTTCCCAAACATCTTTGGACATGAGACATCTACAAACCCATCACCTAGACATCGACCACCTTGAATTAGCAGACAAAGAATTCCAAATAAAGGATACTGCTTCCCTTGCTTACTTGCTAAAGCTCCACTGCTAGAGTAAGGACAAATTCTTAAACCAAGATGATGACATTCACCTTTGGGAGTCTAATTTGCCTAAGTATTAGTTACCAGAAGTACACCCATTCCCAGACATCATCCACTTCTGTCATGATTGCTACGTTTCCAGCCAAAGAGCCATCGTCACCCCCAATCAACAAGTATTGTTTGCCATCACTGCAAAATCCATTTACCAAATGTTGCAAATCCAACCAAGCCCTAATGAGACCCCATTGCCTATTGGAGAATTACTGGACCTTTATACCAAGCTATACCTTCCTAGAATAGCGCAAATTTTCCAGAATTTCATCATTGAGGAATGTCATACTCCCACAAATATTCCCCCTTATGCTGCCACCATTTTTTCTGAAAGAGGTAGACAAATTATTACTATGCTCTCTTGCATCTTAGGATGCACCACAGATGAGCATGTGGATGAGGTTGTCCTCACCTTCCTTTCCATCTTTAGCCTAGGAAAGCCTCCTGCTATTATTTACAACTATGCTCAATTCATTACAAACGCGATACATGAATAATTCACCAGATTACCTACTAAAAGAGTCTTCAAGTACTCTTCTGTATTATTTCATATGTTCTTGTATTATCAATGAGACAAATTCCCTATGAGCATCTAGAAGTTGGATACCAAGTGAAATCAAAGATCAGTTATTTATTGGACACCCTTGATCCAAAAGCACTCCAGTACATTCACTTATAAGGACTTCATTGATTCATTTGGCCATCTAGTCATGAATATGCTAACCAGTAGTCCTTAGCTTAGAATCAGCCATGAGATCAAAAGGGTGTTACTGTTGGCTGAGAACAGTAAGGTGGGAGACTGGTATCTTTACCAAAACCACACAAAGATAAGAATTTATGGATGCCAACATACCCCTTACTAACTACCCAAATACCTCCCCATGAGGATATTTGCACTAGAATATTTTAGATAGATTATCAATTCTGATGAAGTCAACTTCCTAGTAGCTAGGAAGAAAACCAAATTCAAAATGAAAAATCAATTGGGCCCCTTCATTTGCAATACCAGAGAAGCTGGACCAAAGGCTGATAAGATGTTGTAGCAAGTGAAGTTGAAAAATAGTTTTATGTGGTAGTATGACCCTCATGGAGTCATAAATAAACTGAGAATCAAGGTCAAGTTGGGACCTTTCATCCATCATCCCAGACCAGACATCGAGAGGTTTGCCAACCAATAAGATTGGTTGGAAAACACTCTAATTGACATGGATAACACTGTAGTGGATGTAGAAAATACATTGATTAATGTAGAAAGACAGATTGATGAAAGTTCTTTCCTGCAAGTTCCAAAAATAGAAGAACCAATGAACATTCCTCATGTTTTATAGACCCCTGCAAATGAGGAGAGAAACCCGAAGAGAAATAGGGAGGAGAGTTCCAATTCTTCTATCAAAACCACAGATTAGCAGTTCGAGATCAATTATAGGAAGAGGCCCAAGCTGAATCCTGTAATTGAACAAGAGGATACCATTGAATCAGTGGAAATAACTGACACTGATACAGTGGTGGAAAGAAGCAAAGGTACAACAACTTCAGGAGAAACACAACAATTGTCAACATTAACAATGAATTAATTTGAGAGACAACTCAGTGTTGAGGTTTCTTCTTTCACCAGGGTAGCAGATAAAGAAAAGGATATCAAGGACAAATACAAGGAGATGAAGTTGAGAAATGAGAAGTTGAAGGCTAAAACATATGCTGAATACTTCAAGCACACACCAGCAAATCAAAGTAGGTTGATGTCAGATTTTGACATCAAAGTAGGAAAAATGAAGGTGTCCTTCATGCAGCTAACTGTCTAACAACCAAATACATCAGCTGACTATAGAAAAACAAACTTTGAGGTGTTAGCCAGGGATGTTCATCCCATTGACCAGATTGAATTCCACAAGCAAGCAAGAGATATGATCTACTCCACCTTGACAAGAAAGGCCATGGCTGCACGTAAGCTACATAGTTTATTAGATAACATTACAACTCAATACAAATTAGAAAAGGCCTCCTCACAGGGCAAGGACAACAGGATCAAGTCATTGGAGGACCTGTTAATTGAGCTAGGACATGATCCCAATGATTCAAGGCAACTGAGAAATTGATCAAGAAGAAGAATGGGGACATTGCAACTCTTAAAAAAATACTGAAACTTCCTCATTCAGAGCACCCACAAACAGAAGAGGTCATGGAGAGCCAAACACATCAGGAGGAGATGATGGACCTGGTTCTACAATTGAACGATCAACTAAAGGAAATGGAAAATGAGTTAGATAACTTGATACAGTTAAAAAAAGATAGTCTAGAGACTGCCCTTGCCACTGTTATCGCAATTGTTACTACAACAGTACCTTCCACTTTGGCAACATCCTTAGCTCCTACAACTCCAATGGCTACAACACTACCAGCTTCTATAGCGTCTGCACCAGCAACAGGGTCAACAACAACAACTCATCCAGGTGATGAGGCTAGTAGTTTTGTCAAGGAAATGAAAGACATGTCCATTCAGAACACTAAAATGAACAAGCTCAAGGAAAAGGTAACCAGTCTAGAGACCGACTATAAGCTTGCCCAAATTATGTACAAAGAAAAATTGCAGAAATCAACCAGTGTGAATGAAAGAATTAAAATCTTGGAGAAGGAATTGACTTCGAAGGGTCCACTTGGCCAAGCAAAGAAACAATTGTGGGCCAATATCATTGACTCTATCAATGATATTTGGTCATCGATCCAAGTAATTTTTGAGCAAATTGACTTAGTGAAGTAGGCTACAGAAGCCATACAAAGAGTGAAAACACAACTAGGATAGATGCCAGAGGAGGCCACTAGGATCGTTCACTTCCTAAACTCTAAAACCAAGTATGAATTACAAGAGCTAGAGATACCTGACAGGACAGGTACAATACTGGAAGTAAAAATGGTCCTCACCAAAAGAAATTTAATGCTAAACTTGGAAGATAAGTGCCAAACCATGCAACTAGCTATAGACAGATTCAAGGTTAAATTTGATGTTTTGAGGCAGAAGTGTCTACCAAATCCCTTAGTAATAAATGATAAATTAATGCCACAGGAGGAGTACAATAGAAGAATTAGAGAAGTAGCTAGAGATAAGGTAAATACTTCATCTTGTAGAAATTTTGAATAATATGACACATATTCACAGAGATTATCCCGATTATACACTAATTGTAGAATACATACATAATACATAACCTCCTCTACGTTCATCATCAATTTACAGAAGCAAAAACAATAACATGCGCACAAAGAAGCATCAATCACACATATCAACACAATATTTTCCGGGGGAAAGCATATCACTAAAAACCCCAACTATCTGTATATAATATTTATTGATAACATGTAACAATACATAGTACAATAATCCTCGCAAGTACTCAGTACTATCTCCACCTGTTACACACAAACTAGCTCAGATCTGAATCAATCGCTGGCTCAAATCTCCTTCGCTGCTTGCCTGCCTCCACTGCGCAATCCTGCATATGATCCATTCACGTGTTTCCTTTGTGTAACACTACACAAACTCATTGGCATACTCAATCCCACTAATTGTGCAAATCACATGCACAACTATAGTCACAACTGACAGCTGTCTTGCCCTTTCACTCACCTCTAACACTTGTCTCCATTGAACTGTCCATGCACTGAGTTAACTGATGTATTCTTTAGTTGCTTAATGAGTTAATAATTAGTGAATTAATTAATAATTAATTCACACCACTCAACACTTAGTCTATTGGCGAGTTAGACTAAATAAAACTAATTCAACTAAGTCAAACTGAACACAACTCCATTAACTGCTCATCTAACTCCATAGAACTCAACCACTTGAGTTCTAACTGAAGTCCTTCGTGCAATAGCTCAGTCAACCCATAGGTAACCATGCGATTCCTTCAGGCAGTTGCATGTGCCACATCTGTAGCTCCAACTGAAGTGCTCCAAGAGAATAAGATAAAGTTTAGAGTCCAAATATTACTAAGGGCTAATAATATTTGACTGTTTCTATTTTTACCTGACAGTCTAAAAATAGACTCTGATCACACCACTATGATCCGAAAAACAGTAGTCCATTTATTTTTCCCAACATGACCAGTCATCCATAAACAACGTCTTGCAACTCATAGACCATGATCCATATGTCTAAAAATAAACATAGTCTAAAAATAGACTTTGCGCCAAAACTTGCCTGCGGGACCACTTAGTGAAGTCGACTCCTTTCCATTAAGCTGCATCATCTTGTTACATTCTCAACAAGCATTTCTTGTTGCACACTTTTCAACACTCCCTCTCAACAAGAAAGGCTTCCTCTCAAACCTGATCCTGTAACTCTGGAATGTTCTGCATGAAACACATCTGCCCAGTCCACTTTGCTACAACAACACTTGGAACAAAAAAGCACTCCCAACTGACCACTCTATTGGGCTAGGAACATACTCTGATGTTGAAGCTCTACCTGTTGCTGACAAGTGCTCCCTCTCTGACATCTGCGCTGTTGCAACATCTTCATGCATCTCGCACCATTGCACACCTCTCTGTGCCACCTAGCACTGTGCAAAACACTTGTGCCTCTCGTATTGCTGCAGCCTGCTAGCTATGCACTGTCCTGGGATTCCCTGCACTGTCACTTTCTCTGCCACTCCATCCGCATCTGTCTCTACCAAATCAGTCATTTCCTGGTACTCCACATCAGGGCTCCTGTAGCAAGGTCTCATCCAAGAGGTTGGGTACCTCAAGGATCGTGCCCCTCCTCCTTAGGACGATCACTCTATATCACCCCACCTCCTACCTGGAGGTATGGCTGCATGTGATCCCTCAGCCCACCTGGCTCGAAGTTTCCCCCTACTGAAGGTCTCTGCATGAGTAGATGTCTCTACTCGATCTCCACTCAGCTTTCCCTGTTGTGACTGCTCCACAACCTCCTGAAGCTGCTACACCAATCGTGGCTCCTCCACCATTATCTGAGACCTCTTCTAGCTCTACATGTTGAGAGGTAATATACCCTCCCTCTCAACCACCAAGTCTCCATCAGTTGCCTTGTTGCTCAAGGCTTTGCATGCATCTACATGCAACTGATAAAGGTTCCTGACTCGAACCCCTATCTTCCGGGTTTCTCCAGTTGTCTTACCGCGCAGGAAAGCCTTTCCCTCGCTGAAAACAACATCATATCCCTTGTCTTCTAACATCGCCACAGAGATAAGATTCTTCTTCAATCCTTGAAAATGCATCACTTCCTTCAATACGAAGGCTTTACCAGACTCCCTCTCAAAGGAAATGGTACTCATACTGGTCGCACTGTATCTACCATCATCGCCCATCTCGATGTGCACTCCAAGAACTTTCTCATCCAGATCAGAGAACAAGTCTCGATCTCTTGTCATGTGAAAAGACGCACCGTTGTCCAAGAACCATACTGATCCCATCACACTTGATACCAAGCATGCGATCAGTGAAAAATCCAGCTCAAACTGCGAGGCTAAGGCCTCTCCCGTTGCAAATCCAGCAGCTTGCTTATTTTTCTTCTTCTCCGGACAATTTGTGGCATAGTGTCCGTGCTGGTGACAGTGAAAGCACTTCATCTTGGACATGTCCTGCTTCTTTCCTTCACACCAGAATGAGAAGCTTTCTCATTCTTCCCCTTCTTTGCTTTGGCAGCCAAAGTGCAATCTTCTTCATCAGATACCTTTGATGAAGATCCATCCTAGTATTCCGCCTGATCTCCTCTTGTACAAAATCCGACCAAAGTCTCTCCCATCCTGGCAATTTCTCCCGACCATTGACAGAGTCCTGATAGGAATGCCAACTCTTCGGAAGACCAAGGAGAGCCAAGCTCACCAAGTCCTCATCATCGACAGTCATCCTCACACTTCCCAGCTCATCCTGGCATTGGGTGAACTTCGTGAGATACTTGGGCATATTGTCGCCTTTCTCACAATTTATGTTTCTAAGTTTATCCTTGAGCGCCAACTTCCTCTGGTCGTTCTTGCTTTGGAATAGATCTGTCAACGCTTTCCACATCAAGTATGGAGTAGCCTTTCCATGGAGGCTGGACACAATGTGATCCCTCATGCCCTCCAACAGAATTCGTCTACACTTTGCTGTCTTCTTTTGCCAATCCCCGACTTGAGTAGCACCAGTAGGTTTTGGGACATTCACATCTATGAACTCCTTCAACCCATTGACATATAACACCGCCTCCATCTTGTCCTTCCATGCAATATAGTTCGAGTTGCCTTCAAGGGCATACTCCAATCGCAATCCGTTGAAAGACATTTCAACTTTGACACCAAGAAAACACTGCTGCAAATTCGAATTCCACCAGATCAAAACTCAACCGCTTCTGATCTAAAATTCTTGAGAACAAAGTATTTCTTATACAGAGATCAACTGTATGGGAATTCACCGGATATCTCACCTTCCAAAAGAAGGATGAATCTAGAGGCTACCTGGCCTGATTACAGACTCTGCCTGAAGAAATAAAATGTAAACACTTTCTGAATAATAGATCTGATGATCAACTTCGTACTGATATCATGTAGAAATCTCTTCTACAAATCAGCTAGCTCTGATACCATGTAGAAATTTTCGTGAATAATATGACACTCATTCACAGAGATTATCCCAATTATACACTAATTTCGAAATACATGCATAATACATAACCTCCTCTACATTGATCATCAATTTTGCAGTATTAAGAAACAATCACATGCGAACATAGAAGCATCAATCACACATATCAACACAGTATATCATGGGGAATGAATCTCACTAAAAAACCCCAACTATCTATATATTATATTGATTGAGAACATGTAACAATACATAGTACAATACTCCTCGCAAGTACTCAGTACTATCTCCACCTGTTACACACAAACTAGCTCAGATCTGAATCAATCGTTGGCTCAAATCTCCTCCGCTGCTTGCCTTCCTCCACTGTGCAATCCTGCATGAGAATATATGAGAATGACACCAAATGTGTGATCCAAATTTGTATTCCCTTTGGTTATACCTCACAATCCTCATTGGCATTACTCAATCCATTGATTGTGCAAATCTCATGCACAACTATAGTCACAATTGATAGCTGTCTTGCCCTTTCACTCACCTCTAACACTTGTCTCCATTGAACTGTCCATGCACTGAGTTAACTGATGTATTCCTCAGTTGATTTATGAGTCAATAATTAGTGAATTAATTAATAACTAATTCACACCACTCATCACTTAGTCTATTGATCAGTTAGACTAAATACAACTAGTTCAACTAAGTCAAATTGAACACAACTCCATTAACTACTCATCCAACTCCACAGAACTTAATCACTGAAGTCCTAACTGAAGTCCTCCATGCAGTAGCTCAAGTAACCCATAAGAAACACGTATTTCCTTCTGGAAGCTGCATGTGCCACATCCGTAGCTCGAACTAAAGTGCTCCAAGAGAATAAGATAATGTTTATAGTCCAAATATTATTAAGAGCTAATAATATTCGATTGTTCTATATTTAGACTGGCAGTCTCAAAATAGACTCCGCCCATATGTCTAAAAATAGAGGTCCATCTATTTTTACCAACTTGACCAATCATCCACAAATAGCATCCTGCAACTCATAGACCATGATCCATATGCCTAAAAATAGACTTTGCGTTAAAAATAGCCTGTGGAACCACTTAGTGAAGGCAACTTCTTTTCACTAAGCTCCATCATCTTGTTGCATTTTCAACACTAGAGCTTCAGTGATTGAGAATATCTAGGAATTTGCTCGATGTCATTTAATGCAGATTCCTAGTGTTGGGAATTAGATCTATTATTTGAGGGATTTTAGAGGGGAAAGGTTCCTCCTTTCAAGGAGAATTATTCCTCATCACTTTGTATAAGTACCAATTCGAACTGGCCTCTAGAAGCATGTATTTCTTAGTCTTCTTGTGGAGAAAACTTGTTATTTAGCAGCTCCACTTTCATTTCTAGCAGGCATGTACTTGGATTGATTCAAATAATGAAGTTTGGTGCCATTTTTAGATTATGAAACTTGGTTTCCTTCATAGGCTTTAAGTATCATTGGGATTTGTCATCCCAGGAGCATCAGAGCCCTCTTGTACAATTTCTTTATTTCCTTTGAATGTCTTTCTCACTTGTATCTTGTATTCTGCATTTACTATTCATGTTGCTTTTGTTGTAGGTTACATTGGTTAAATGGTTGAAGTGATTTTTTTTATAGGTTATTTAAATAGGCACAATCATGATTCAGCCTTAGAACAACTTTGAAAATTCATATTCATCATTGAGCTACTTGGATTGGTTTACTAGTTCACAAATCTAGAATTTCTCGAAATTCCTTGTAGCAAAATAGTAGTAATTTTCTGCTATATTTTAGAATATGTTAATGAGATTCATTTGAGTTTATTACACATGTTATGGTTCATAAAAAATTCAATTCAATAGAAAAATTCATCCCATATAATTTTCACTTGATTAGGTTAGGCATTTGGTAGGTTAATTAGCTCACTAGTTCTTGAATTTCCAGTTTTTAGAGTAGTAATTTTATGTTATTTGTTAGAACATGTTAATAGGGGTATTTTAGAGTGATTCCACTTGTAATGGAGTCTTAAGACATCCTCCATAACAAAAAAATTATCCCCATCCCATTTTTATTTTATTTACTTTGGTATTCAACAAGCTATCGCGCTCTTGTAGCAAAACAGGGCTTCTTGTAGCACCTCTTGTAGTAGTCCTATAGAACTCTTGTAGCACGTGTAAATTTGTATAGATCTACTTCAAAAGATTTATTTTTGTCCCTTAGGCTTGATTAATGGCCCCTAGGCTCAAAAAACATGATTGAGTAAGACAAAAAACATCTTAATCCTTGCCTCTTCTCCATTGCAATTCACCTCTACAGTTTGGATTAGTGGACAAATTCATGACTTGGAAAGTATAATGATGATTTGCAAGATTATTTTATGAAGCACATTATGAACTTTGTTGAAAAAATATATCTTGAATGTAGTGATTTAAGAATTATTTCATACATCTTAATCTATGGTTTCCATTTCCAACATTGTTATTTCTATTGCATAGACTAGGCTTCCTTTTGATGTACCATTTACACTCTGCAAATAGGTTAATGTTTACGTTTCTACAAATAATATTAACATTTACATTCATGAAAAGTATAATAGGATTTCCTTTCTACAAAAGTAACTAGGATTTCCTCTCTGCAAAATTAATTAGAGTTCCTTTCTTCAAATAGAGTAACATTTCCATTTCTGTAAGTATTTTAGGCTTGTATTTCATGGAATTCACTCCATTGCATTAGATCAACAAAAGAAGGACACATTGCATTCTATACATATAGTACTAACACCTCTTAAGTTTGTACGAACCTCAAGTTGATAACTTAAGTTGGTGGCCTTGGGAGTTGCAACATTAGGGCTCATCAAGGGATAATCCAACTCTTGTAGGGTCTTTTTCGTCTCCACTTGTACACAGAAATAGAGCACACACTGCACTTCACCAAGTTTCTAGAGTAGAATTTAGGTCGGAATTAGGTTGATTTTCCACGTACCAAAGAATCCATAAACTGGGGGATCAAAATGTTGTCCATAAACCATGAAAATACCTTTTCAACTCATAGCAATCATCTCCATAAAATACATCAATACATACTTGTGATGAACTCAATCTAGGGAAAAGGCTTGGTTGAGTTCCTCAACCTCTTTCTAGACCTCTAAGGTTGTTGTTGATCGAACTGATCATCCACCATAACATCTAGTTATTTCTTTCTTTTGAGCATTCAAACTTTAGCGTACAACCTAAAGAAACTTGGTCGTTAACCCAAGATTGTGATAGACCATTTGGACCTTTGTTATAGCCACATATGTACCTCAACCTTCCTTATTAATGTAGGAAGGACACAACCTATATCATAGAGATAAACATGAATACATATGGAACATAACCACACAAGGGCAAGGGTATTCCTATTTAGATGAATTAGGTTGCTTCACAGGGATAACTCGACCTCTTATAAGACTTAGAACATACTTGTCTTTTCTCCTTCTCTAGCTTAACTATCTTTGATGTAGAAATACTTCGTAGGTTGTCATTTTCTTAGATTATTACTCTTGGTTGGATGAAAATGAGCTCGATCTCTCCTCTGCTTATAGTATTATAGGAGGGTAACAACTAACCCTCAATAGGTGTCTCTTTAAGCCCAAGACTAACTTGAAATTTCTAGACAAACCCCAACTAACTTAATAAAAGAGGTCTCTTTTATTTTATTTCACCATATCACCAAAACCTTAGATTCCCCTTAGCCCTTCAAGGGTTCCCTATTTGATTTTGATGATTAAATAATTATTTCTTCACTTGGCTTCACACCCACAACTTTAGATACAAAACCCACTGCTTGGGCACACTTGCCCACAAAGTCCTTGTGGGTCAACTTCTTCCAAACCGCAATACCTTAAGGGTTCGGAGTATCTCCCAAGCTACAGAAATCAACACTCCCTCTCATCCAGGGAGGTGCTTCCACTGCACAGAAGTAATGATCATCATCGGTGACACTAGACTAATCTTTGGCATTCACCACTGCATCATACCATGTAAAATGAACCACATCTATCTCGATAGTGTCTTTGCTACATCTCATTAGAACCTGAAGATTCAAACTTCAATAGGGAATCTCCTTTCAAGTCTAAAAAACCTCCACTAGTTCAAACTACTACTGAACTTATGTCTTACAAGGTCAATCTGAGTTATAGTTGAACATGAGCCACATCACCACTACAACCTAACTCAACAAGCAATCTCATCCTCCTGGGTCAAAAACCACATGTGCACATGGCTCCAGTATTGGATGTACAACTTCACAACCCAATGAAGATAGCCTTATGTCATCTCGTCCTTAACATGGAGCCAACATGTCCATGCCAAAGCAACCCTTGAGTAGTCCTAATGATCCATGATAATTCATTGGAAGTCCTTGATCAACGACCTACCACACAACAAACTGTTGTTCTCTAGGTTCTCCACTGATCCACCATAAATCCCAACCCATCACGCCGTCTAACTAGTGAAGACCACATCTCCGTGTCCTCAACTAAACATTTTGCTAAATGCTCTAGGAAATCACAACTCCCTCTGAGTTGTTTCCCATGCACACTCTGATCCACTAGCCCTTCAAAGTATCTTTAATACCATGTTGAGTTTTCCATTACACTTAAGAATTAGGTTTAAGTCTAAGATCATGATCACAAGCACACTCAAATGCCACAACACAAGCACTTTACACAATGGAAAACATATAGTAGTGAATCAATTTCATGCACATGACAAATTTTAACCCGAAACTTGTTATATTATAAATATGAATACAACAAACGTATAGCTCCTGTATCAAGGATCATGGGCCTTACATACATCCTGATACAAGGAAGACTAGGGCTTGGGGTCAATAACTTGATTACCACACTACAAGGAAAATACCTTCAAGTGGAGGATTTTGCGGAAGACCCTATAAAAATAACCCAAAAATATGTTTGTAGCAGAGGTCACCAGCATAGGTGGGTGGGAAGATCTTTAAGTGGATGTTTTTTGAATGGTGCACCTAAATTTTACAAATGCACTAGTGCTTTACTATCCATACAAGCACTAATGCTGCAAATAACATGGTGCACTGATGCAAATTTATTTTTATAAAATAAAAATAAAAACACGATGTGCTAAATATGATAAAGCATTGGTGCTTGAATAGTCGATAGCACTAGTTTCCTTCACATAGTAAAACATCGTGATGCATACTAGTAAGGAGCACAACTATAGTTTTAAATTTCAGAGAAATGTGGTGTTATTTTCCAATGGATCCCTAGTGCAGTAAGCTTAACAAAATGCACTGACATGTTCTAAAGAGCACCACTAGGTGGTTTTTAAATTCTAAAAAAATAGCAATGCTATAGTAAAAACACAAAACCAGTGCAGTACTTGTAGAGAAACACCACGAGCTTCTTAAGAAAAGCACTGTGATATTTTTTAATTTAAAAAAAATGCAGTGCTTTTGGATATATCTCACACGAGTGCATTTCAATTGGAGAAATGCACTGGAGGAGGGTTAAATAAAAAAACCCTCCTCGTTGTAATTTTCATTTTTTAAATCTTCAGTACCAAAGAGCTCTACAACACCGGTGCCATACTTTCCACATGCAAGCACCCTGACGTCGGTGCTTCTCTTGCTCACCACCCTTTCATACCATGCTAACTGTTTGAGATTTAAAATTTTTCAATCCGTCCTAAAAGTTGTTTTTCTCCATTACATGTCCACAATGCCTCCCTGACAACAAAATGTCCAGGTAATGTCTTTGTTTCTTTTTAATTTAAATTTTTAGCATATTAGAATTGTAAATTGGGCTAATTTTTCCATTATTTTTCAAAAAAACGAAATCACCACACAATGCTTTCAATACATTTGGCTCGCACCGATAGTGGTGTGCCCTGTAAATTTATAGGGTGCACTGTAATTCAACGTGTGAACATAACACACTATCATTGTTGCGGTGTTTTTTGTAAACTAAAATGCTTGGAATGATGCAACAGATTGTATGTCAGTGCATCATGCCCAGTGCATTTATAATTACTAAACACACCACAAATGTAATATTTAAAAATATAGCCATAGCTTGGTGCGTTCGATAATATGAACATTCAGTACCAATGCTAAAAGGTTATCCATATGCATTGATGCACAAGATTTATGCACCGCTATCAAAAGTTAAAATTTTGAACCAACCATGGTGCGCCATACTTATGTGCGCACTAATATAGGTGTAGTTATAGTTGAAGGCACACCAATGTCGGTGCATGAATGTGTTTTGAGCACATCAATGTTTTTTTAATTGAAAGTTAGTTTTCCATATTTACAAATACATATTTCATTTAATAAAAAAAGTATTTTATGTATGAGACTGGTGTATTTTATATCTCAGTCATGTAGTAGAGACATCAGTAGAGAGAGCACGAATAGGAGAAGGAGAAGCAAGTAGACCCATACAATATGGTTCGAACATGGCAGGCCGAGAGATAAAGAGGGATTTATATCCTTGCCCTATTACTGTAGTGACCCAATATCTCTTAAGGAATGTAGGCCTCCTATAGTACTATGAGGAGGCTACATCCTCGAGGGTGCACTCTTTCTTTTTGGTGCATCTGATCTACCGATGGAGTGTCCAGGAGCAAGCTTTATGTGTTGGTCCTAGGATGTGGTATAGGTCCACTGAGGAGGAAATATACTTTATCATTGGCTTATGTAAGAGAGGGGAGTATTTTTCCCATTTCCCCGATGTCCCCCATGGGGTTGTAGTTGAGATTCAGTTTGCATACACTCAAAGATATGTAGGGCCTCATGCAATGCTTCCATCAAATTTTCAGGTCCATGGTGGACAGCTACAAAATTATTCTTTTGCTGCAGAGGAGGCTAGGTGCATCTCGTTATTAGTCGCCACCATTGCACACTTTAGTAGTGATGGCCATCACATTAATTTCCCTCTTTTGTATTGTGTTGATTCTTTGATTCAGATGCCATGTTGCATCAAATGATCTACCATTTTTTTGAGGAAGTTTTTCAAAGCTTTAGATAAATTTCATGCATTGAGACATGAGAGGGAGACCTTCCCTTTCACTTTCGAGCTGATTTATTTATTTTTTAAGAGGCTTCCAGAGATGAGGCCTACACTTTTCCGTCACCCTCCTAGACTGATCGCTGAGGTCTGGATGCGTATGTGGGGGAAGATGATCACCAAGAGGAGCCTGCCGGAGTTTCCATCTAGGATTTCTCATGAGGCACTAGCGCTACTGGCTAATGAGGATGACCATGTGTTTTTCACATTACAATTTCCATACGTGGGGATTGAATGTAGAGGGTTTCCCAACATCTTATTAACAACAGCTGAACCTCCATATTATAGACATAATATTAGTGTTTTCTTTAAATTAATCAGCTAGTTTCATTTTCTTTTTTTTTTAAATTAGAATACAATTTATTCTAGTATGTTATTTAACTTCTTTTATTAAATTATTTAATGAAATTGTCTAATTATTTATCTCTACTATATATTTTGTAGATACATTCGATGGGGACATGCCTCCTCCCTGACCAGATGTCGGAGGAGATGAGGAGATGGGTGAGACCTAAGAGAGTGAGGTACATCCTCGAGGGGCATGGGTGTCCAGGGCCTAAGGGCTAGTCTGCAAGCTCGGATGGACTATTGCAATAGATTGGATAGAGTTTTGTTTGATATGGGAGTCTGCCCTGTGAAGGCTCCAGATATCACCAAAGATCCTAGTTTTTATGGGTCTATATAGGGACTATCCACGTGAGATGATGTCTCTTATGCAACATATCATCGAAGCTAGTAGGCTACTGACAACAATGAGGGATGAAAGCCAACATCATGCAATGACAGATACATAAGATGAGGGTGGTGATGATGATGATCACAGTGATGATCATGATCATGATGGTGAGGGTGGTGATCATGATGCTTCTAGTAGTACCACCCCATCGGATCATGACCATCAGGGTGTTGCTGATCCTTCTATTAGTACACCTCCTCGTTAGTCCCCTGATGATGAGACACTAGTGCTAGAGGATGTGCCTCGTGTTTCTCTTGCCAAAGCAGACCAACCACCTCCTCCTCCACCTCAGAGTTCCCCAAACCATGTTTAGGGCACAGACGTAGTTGAGCATCCATCATCTTCTATTCATGTAGACTTGCCACTTCGTTCGACGGATGTTGATCATGTAGTAGTTGACCATTCATTGTCTTCTACTATAGGCTAACCTCGCACTTTGTCTGTTTTATCACATATTTGATTGCACTTATTTGACTTTATATATATATTATATATATATAATAATATATATATATATATATATATAATATATATATAATATATATATATATATGGTGCATTTGTTTTGTTCATGTTTATGTAATTAATTTATATGTTGGTGTTGAAATGTTTTATAATTCTTAGGTCATGTTAGATATTTTGATTTAATGTGCTTGCAAATAGATGTGTATGCGATAGTAGTTATTTGACATGATATTTATATTAATTTGAGGATGTGTGTGGTGATGATGTTAGATTAGAATGTTTTTGTTTTGTTAGATGTGATTGTGATGATGATGCCCTGTTAGATTATTAGATTTGAGTGCTAGCTAATGACATTTATATGTGCTAGAGGTGTATATAATTAGAAGATGGTAGTGAATTCGTATGTGTATCTTAGATGATGTTTATGATTGTTAGATGGTTATCATCATGATGTTTACTTTTATGAAACAATATTTATTTAGATTATGTATTGGTGAAATTATATCAAACTTTTATTTATGAAATTGCATGCAAAATGATGTACTTTAAAAAAAATGCAAAGATATTTTTATGAACTACAAATTTTAGTATGGTTGAAACTATGTTTGTAAAATTAGGTTGGTATAATATATATGTAGTTGTCATTGAAATATTTTATTTATAATTCACATTCTCCACATTAAAATGTTAAAATATGCCCCCTCCTAACATTTTCTTGTATGTATATAGTTAATTATTTTTTAAGATATTACATATCAAATCCATATAAAACATTGAAAATTTTACAAATATCCCTCATACATTGAATTAGAAAGAAACAATTAACTGAATAAGAATTCTCTCAATATTTCTCACTAAAATGAAATATAAGAAAATTTTCAATTTAGATTACTTTACTTTTATCTATATAAAGTATCTATAAAATTATGTTATTTAATATGGACATTGAAATATTTTACTTATGGTTGTCAGTAAAATACTTTTTGTTATAAATATATTTTTGTTTTAAATATCACATGTAAATTGAACATAAAATGAATCACACATAATGTGATATCAATAATATTATCTCTTGTCATGTAAAAAAATTACATTTCTTCCTTGTAGTAAAACATAAAATATATTTTTTACCCTCGATTGGGGTGAGTGCTTGAGGATGCAGGACAAATGTGGTTGTGAGACCAACTAAATGTTGGTTAAAGCCCACCGCAACCCACACGCTCGTAGAAATGGGTGCGGTGGCCTCCCGCATGACAATGTACAGAGGGGAATGGAGAAGTGGCAGCTAGTGCCAGGGTAGTGACGGAGGTGGGAAGTGTTAGTATCAGTCTTTTCAGCCTTCCTCCAGTGATCAAATATGCTCTTACAAAGTGATTTTGAAGTTTCAAGGTCAAATTTTGTCATTTCAAAGAGTTTTCAAGCAAAATTTGGTCACTAGGCATTAGGTCTAGGGTTTGCTTTCATTCCTTCTAAAGTTGTCCAAATGGCGGTCTATGTCATCATTCAGCTGAGTCTATCATCATTCATAGGGTTTTCATTATCATGTCAAGTTCCATAGGGTCATTTTAAAGCTTATCCATGCTTCAGTTGTGCCTTGGCAAGTTCATTTCCCTCTCCTAGGGTTTTGAAGGCAATTTCTCTTGGATGGTCAAAACATCGGAAAAAATTGTTTCCTGATGTTCATACACATTCCCCTATCCTTCATGTACCTTATCATACACTTCCCAACACTCAGGTTCCCCAAAATCCTCATTTTTGCACAAACCCTAGTTTCTAGCTACAAATTGGCAATTTTCTAGGTTGGGCCTGTGTTTTGCCCTTTTGGACCCCTTCCCCTCACTCAATCTCTGAGATTCCACTTTCCCCTGCTTCCTAACGTCCCTCCCCACTCTCAAAAATTCCCCCAAGAATTTAGAAGCCCCCTATCCCCTTCATTTTGCTTCATTTCGACAAAATTCCTTGTTTCACACATCGGGGCAAGTTTCACTCAAATGATGTTTCAGAGCAGTCAAAGATGAATTTTTGAAAACTGAGAGAGGTTTTTGTCCACAACATTCCAAAGAATAAAAACCTCCTTCACTTTTTACACAGGTGTCATGGTTTGAGAGAAATGTCAAGAATTCCATTGCCTTAGGAGAATCAAAGACACCTCTGAAGTGACCTTGGGAAAATCAAGTTTTCTCCTAGCTTGGTTGTCCAAATGATTTTCTTGATGGGTAAAATGATAAGTAGACTAAAATACCTTTCCAACGAGCCCACTTTTGCTCAATTCTGACACCGGGAAGGCTTTCAAACAGAGCTGCCAAAGTGCGAGACCTTTTGAGAGGCCTGCGCGACCTTCTGGGCAGTGCGAGACCTTTTGAGCGCCCCTCCACAATGCAAAAATATAACTGGCGCGACCTTCTGGGCGGTGTGAGACCTTTTGAGCGGCCTGCGAGACCCGTTGAGCTGTCTTGCGGCAGACTTCAAAACAATTGCCCAATCTTCCTTCAAGTCATCGAATTTGTTCGAGGTAGGCTCTTTACACATCATTTTTGTGGTTGGTGATGGATGTAAGCTCTCATGCTATGATTTTAACCTCAAATCTTGCAAATGAATAGACTTATCTGGCTACAATGTTAATGAGCAAACTATGCTAGGGTTTATGGTGTTTCAAGCTCTTTTTTACTTTCATTGGTTTCCTTCCCTTCCCTTTTACCTATACTCATATGTACATTTCTTTCCCCATCATCATTTTATAAATGAAATACAAATCCCCTTCCCATCAAATTACAAAAATGAAAACCCTAATTCCCCCCTACCATATGCATGTGTAAATAACAAAAATGTTGGTAAATATGTCAGCATGTGTTGTGCATGATTTCCCTATTTCCCTATTGAATATGTACATATGTTCCCATGTTCATTTCCATGCATGTTTTTCATATGCAATAATTTTTGCAAATGATTTCCTATTTATAAATATGTCTCCCTATAAGCATGATCATTTGCTAAATCTCCCTTGAAGTACCCTGATTATTTACATATTTTTCCCATTCCTTATTAATAAACTCCCTCCCCTAACATTCCCCTCATGTTTTTCCCCTTGAAACAGCATAAAGTTCAGCATTTTTGCAGGCAGAAACAGCAGTTTCATTTGTCTTTCATTTTGTCCACTTTGCTCCAAAAACTATGTCAGAGGCCGAGCCTTATGAGCAAAGTGATGACCATTCATCATCTACAGAGGAGAGGAGGCCTCATAAGGGTGGACATCATAAGCGAGAGGAGCCCACCTCTCTGGCAAAATTACAGGCCTGCCCCATGGCAGTGAGTTATTTTCAGTATATGTCTTGTT
>APFE030536783.1:132384-166195 GCA_000404065.3 Pinus taeda
TGTAACATTACATAATAACATCTCTCCCATGTTGAGTTGTATCGCCCCAATTAAATTAGATTTATTATAACTTTAAAAAATCTATTTTTATAAAATTTAATTTATTGTCAAAGTTATGAGATTTTCAAGCAATTTAAATTTAATATTTATTGCAACGCTTACCAATTTAAATTAGAAATTTCTTTCTCTAAAGATGGGTTTAAAGAAATTTAACATGATAAGACTTCATGTGAAGTTACTTGTAGTTGGCGATTTCCTATATTGGAAGTTATCCCTTAAAGAGGCAAGTGATTTCTTTTCTAGTAATAAAGATATAATAATTCGACATTATTTTGGCACTTTATTTGATACGGTACTAGTTTGAATTTAACTCTTTTTAATAATAAATATGAGTTAAATAATACAAAAATGGTAATAAATTAGATTTAAACTTTTGACAAATAATATATTTGAATATTTCTTAATGAACAACTCAGAAATTATTATTTTTCCCATATAGTTATCACACGATAGTCCCTAAAAGTCATGTTTTTCACATTTCTCCTAGCTAATATTACATCATGTTCACAATGATAAAGACATGTCTACTTTAAATAATTTAGTTATAAATACATAAAAAAATACATGTTTATTTCACTTAATCTAAATAGGAGACAAAAATGCATCACCAAGTCTATTTAAAATTCAAACAAATGCCTCTAAATAACCATCACAAATTCGGTGCACTTGATATGTTCATATTTGAGAAGGGTTGTGACCTTAAATCCTTATTATCATAGATAATGTACACAATTGGAAATACTTAGTTTTAAGTACTGTAAAAATGTTTCCACTGCAAAAAAAAGTGTAAAAACATTTGTGAATCTTAAAAATTATATTATAAAATGTCAATAAGATAAATAAAAATATATATATAATTTGTGAAATAATGACAACAAAAACATACAACAATAATATAAATGATGAAATAACACATGTACATATCACTCTCCATTGTCATCACCCTAATTATCTTCCTCACTTGGCCCAATAACACTGTTGTTCTCAAAAATATGTTTTAATCTAGGGTTGTGTCTTAATACAATCCATCAATCCCTATCCAACACATCGAGGTAAAAAGACACCTGGTTGTAGTTTTTGGGAAAGCATAAGGCTCCCTAGCTTCATGGCACATATTTCTAGAGGTTATAGATGTCATCCCACTATCACGATCTTCCTTTACAATATTCTAATCAAAGGTGTCCCACCACTTGCACCTAAAAATAACGCAATGGAATGAAGAGAAGTCACTTGAATGATCTATTGTATCTTTCGAACGTAACATAATGTCCCCTGCATTAGGTTTTGATTGTGGTGGCTAGCATGACTATATTGGTTGAAATTGACTTCCACTCCGTAGTCTTATGTCATGCACCCATCAGCGACATCCTCTGTGTGAAAATGATGTTCATATGTCCACGTAGATGGGAACAAATGAACCTATAAAAAGTGAAAAAATCATTGTGTCGTGTGTCTATTAACCCAAACATATATATATATATATATATATATAATATATTATTATATATATATATATATATATATTATATAATAGAGAGAGAGAGAGAGAGAGAGAGAGAGGAGAGAGAGAGAGAGAGAGAGAGAGAGATCTTACAATTCAAAGGTGCAATATGAGTTAAAATTATATAAAAAGAGAATATAATTACAGAGTTGTCGCACCCAATCCCTATGTTTAGCTCATCCTCTTCAGCACGCAAGTAACAACTAGATGCACCATATTTCTATCTACCTTGATCAATAGCCCAATTATTAGGGCATGTAATTGACATATTTACTTTTGAATGACCAAGATAAGGCACACTTCTACCATTCAACCATTCAAATTATTTCCTCCTGTTCTCTTCGTACAATTTGACCCATAGTTGTGTCATTGCCATATTGTAAAGAATGAATTTGTTGATGGCTTCAATTTTTTAATTCGCTTATGACCAAATCAAACCAACACACACACACACACACATATAGTATGTATGAGATCAAAATATGCATTAATATCAAATTCAATGTGAGTAGTTACTGTCTAGTAATTTGAAAAATGATAAAGCATGCACTTACTCTTTATCATGCACCTCTTTCCATTCATTTTGAGAAGATCCCCTTCTCATTTGTCTTCATCATTTCGTCATCCCAAATTTACGCACCTAGTATGTTGTCGATCTACTTGATATACTCACTAGCATAATAGAAAGACTAATACAATATATACCCCTCTGTCATAAACCCCTCGAGTTTTTCCCTTTTTTGAACAAAACCTTTCAATTTCTTTATGTACCTCTATAAGAAGAACATCCAATGACAATAAACGAACCTAACTAATTCAACCTCATCTCATAGGTGAATTAGAAAATGAACATGCAAGTCCATGAAACTCATCAGAAGCTCCTTCTTAAAAATACAAACAATCTAAGCTATCTCTTGACACCATTGTGGAATGATAGCCATATGAATCTCCTTTGATGTGATCCAATGTACAAATGCAGATAATTTAGATATGGCATGTCGTAGGTCTTAGGGGAAGTCATTATTCACACACCCACGCACAATCAAAGGATAATGACACTACATAGTAAATAGTACATTATACAAAAATTAATTATAAAATATCCCATTACATAAAAATAATAAATAAAAATAATAGAATCATGTTTTTGACATATGTACTCTTACAAAGTTCAAATGGTAATGCCATTTCAACCCCAAAAAATGATCTTCCACAATGAATTAGCGCCATAGTGAAGACCCATGAAAAGAAGGCACTCTCACACTCATTATAACTTCCTTTGCCAATGAAAGATCATCTTTCTTTAAAATCCATTGGACATCACCTTCTTTGAAATACCAACAGGGACCAGCCTCTCCTCTAGTTTCTTATCTTGTCCAATGTTCCTTTTTAGCTTTTGAAGAAATAATATCCCTCCTAACAACCAATGTGTCACTTTCTTTGAATGGTATCTGCCTCCATAAAGAAGATGAAACATTTTTAAATATATGGATGGGATCTAGTAAGTGGGAAATCCTAAGATGCTCCCAATATGGGAGCTCATAAAAGACAAATTTCCTTTTCATCCCAATGTGAAATTTCTCAAAATAGGTGTCGAAGAATTCTGGATCATCAAACATATGCTCCCCATTTGAATCGAACATTTATGCAAACTCCTTCTCCTTCTCTATCTCATGTGCTCTAAGCCATTCATTTGGTGTCATTATTGCAGGCCTTTGGGTTCAATTTGATTTACCATTGAAAGAGGAAGTTGCTCTTCTATAAGGGTGTTCTTCTGGGAGGAATACCTTGGACCAGTCATACACTAGCTTTCGTAGGTGGTCGAACCAGCTAGCCTTTAGATAAGGTCCACAAAATTTACATCCATGATACCCTTTTGTTACAAGATCTGTGAAATTATTGTATATAAGCCGGAATGTTAGCGACCATGAAGATCTGAATAATTTCATTGAATTAAATTTAAATGAACACAATATTGTTACTACACAAATCAATACAAATGTAATTTACCAACTAAAACTCCTAATCTTAGATAATCATGTATGGTGTAAGCACATATGCCATACAACGTAAAAATCCTCTATGTTGCCATGGGTCTTGATAAATCATACACATGTATCCCTTCCCATAATTCCTTCAATTCATCTACCAATGGTTGTAAGTAGACATCCATATTCTTCACTTTTCTACTACCAGGGACTATGAGAGCCAACATAAGATGTTCATTCTTTGCAGACAACCATGGGGGGATATTTATATTGATCAATACTACAAGCCAAACAAAATAGTTAGCATTTGGAGGGAATATGGGTTGACGCCATCCATGGCTATGCTGAGTCGTAGACTTCATACTTCATCCTTGAATTTTTTAGGCATGTATCCTCTATATGCTTCATGGCTATTGAATCTATTGGGATTCGCATAACTCCTGACTCACTTCCCTGTGAGGCATGCCATACCTACAACGTAGCTAATTCTTTGCAACAAAAGAGTATTTGAATCCTTGGGATTATAAGCATGTGCCTAAATATCTTATGAGGAGGACCGTGTGATTTACCCCTTTATTTTGAATTACGATACATGACAAGCCCACATTTAAGACATATCTCTATGTCTACAAATTTTCCTCTATAAAATACAATCATTCGTACATGAATGATATGATATGTACTCAACACCCAACATTTTCAACATTACTTTGCCTCTTCGCAGCCACTCGACAAGACATTATCACTCAGAAGAACCTTATATTTGAATATCTTGTAGTTAGTGGGGAATATAATTGTACAATGTCAATATTTAACATTCATAAAATCGACCATTTTTAATTTTAATTGTGTGACAAAATATAAGGAACTTGATTGATCATGCAAGTCGATTACCTCAATATTGTTGAGAAACATGTATTCACATGCAAAACTTTGCTTTCACATTGTACAAAAACATCAGTTTCCCTATCTAGGAAGACTTTGACTTGCCATCAAGTCCAAAGAGAGGGGTGGTGGAAGCAGATTTCAAGAATTTGAATAAGGTACTAGTGATATGAGCATCATCCCCTAGCTCATCATTTATGAATGCATCTAATAACATTGCCTCAATCGCAGTCATATTCCGTAAGTAATCATCCACACCAACCTCCATTTGATTGCCTCCATTGCTAACTTATGATGAAGAACTATTATTGTTGTATTCATTGCTAATTCGTGAATCTGGATGTAGTGGGAATTGAATCAATGGCTCATTCAACCATTATTTGTATGCTTCCTCTCTGATTCTTTCTCTTAATGCAGCCTTCTCTCAAGTTGAAATTATAGTGGGGTGCTCTTGAAGATGGTAGGTGGGTCGCTCATCATCACTAGAATCCTAATTTCAAAAAATATTGAACATCATTAGTGAAATATCAATGATATTAGTAAGCACGTCAATGTTGTTGGCTTGTTGAAATTATATTATACCAAACAATTATTACCATCATTGATCCAAATTTGTAGCTGGAATATGCCACGTTCCAATTAGCAAGGTGAAGAGGATGTCAATTTTCATCTATCAACTACTTGGATATGTTTCTCCTGATAATAGCTTCAAACATTTTTGAAAATATGGAGTAATATTTTTTGCATCTAAACTCGCTTTTGAGTCAGGTTCCTGCATATTTGGATACATTTTTATTCAAATTGACATGTATTAAAAAAAAATTAACTAGATAATTGAAATATAAATAAATCTGAACTTACTAGAGATGGAAAGGGATAACTTCGTTAAGGACTTTGATCAGGAATATGGAATGAACTGGAATTTGAAGAATTGGACATTTGATATTATTGAGATTTTGTCCCTGAATTTGAGAACAATCAAAAGTAAAATTTGTGTGCATATCCAAAATTAATCTCAACAACCATATAACCAAAATATGAATTTCAATATAGTTTTCAAACCATTTTTCAAGAATAAGGCAACTTTAAGTGGAAAATGCATGCTATGAACTATTGTAATTCATATGGATGCATTCTAAAGGATAATTTGAGATTAATATGCCATTTTATGTCAAATTAAAATTCCAAATAGATTTTAAACCAAATGAGTGTGCTTATCAAAATAAACTGCACCGATGTGTTTAAAACATTAACAACACCAGGGTTTTCAAATAATACCCGCACTAGTTTTTGCCATTCTGCAAAAAAAAAAAAAAAAAAAAAAAAAATTGTTATCATATCGGTTCTCTTCTACAAAAACACACTGATGCATTTAAAAAAAGCACCGCTACACACTTGTTTCCCGATTTAAAAAAAATAAAAACGAATTCAACCAACTTGGTGCTCTTATAACAATTAGAGCTATGATGCTTTTAAATAGAAATTGTAACGTTGTGTTAACAAAATTGATGGCACCATTTTGGAATTTTGAAAAAAAGAAAAATTGTATCATGTGAGTGCATTGAAAACCTTTATTGCCTTGATAATGTCGGTGCACGTTTTTTTAAATGCACCAATGCGCTTGACTATCGAGCGCACTGATGTGCACGGAAATTGAAAGAAAAAACATGATATTTTTTATTTTATTTTTTAATTAAAAAACGAGTGGCAATTATTTTTTCAAAATCTAATTTTATAAAGACTTTTAAATAGTAAAATGTTATTCACCATTTCATTATTTTACCCAAAGTTTCAAGTGAGTGATTTGCAAGAGAGACATACCAGGAGAACTATGCAACAATAGAATACTTTGGAGCAACAGTAGAATACTTTGGATCAACAAAACTATTTAGAAGATGAAAAGCATGGTGATTCAATCAAAAACCTGCATAGTAAAATTTTTAAATTTTATTGTTTATTTTACTAATAAAAAAAAATTTATATGGGTTTAATTAAAAGAGAGATCATTTGTAAGAGATACATAGTGAGAGCACTATGGAGCTGCAAAATATTTTGGATCCACTGAAAGATGAAAAGTTGAAATGTATGGTGATTCTCCCAAAACCCTAGATAGCAAAAATCTTAAATTTTACTGTTGACATATTTTATAATTTCTCAGATTTATTCACAATTTAAAAAATAAAAAATTTAAAGCCCTGTATAATACAAAATTTACCATAGATTTTACAACTAAATTTGTTTACAATTTGCTTTCCTATTTAAATTTAATTAAAATTCAAACAAAAACAAAAACAAAAAAAATCAATACTTACCTGAAACCCTTGCTTCTTCCTACAAAATTTCACCTTAGGGTTTAAATTCCTCTACCACTTCAGAGTTAAGGTTTTTTCAGTTTAGGGATTTTAGATTTAATGGGTTTATGTACTTATTATATATAGGGTGTTTGACATGTAAATTAGGGGAATTAATTATTGAATTGGATCCAAACTCTATCGTTCGTATTCATTTTTTTTAAACGACTATATGTTTCGTGGTGCACCCTACGTAATATAATGGACCGATGCTTCCTATGTAATACAACACACTAACATATTAGAATACTCTTGATTTTTTCTAGTCGTTTCATCGTTGATCCCAGTGTAATATAAGACACCTGTGCACCTCTTCCAAATAACACCATTAAATCATTCTCGTGCGTTTATCCTTACAAATCACACCATAATAATTTAAAATTAATTTTAAAAATTGATTTTCCATGATGGTTTTGAACAATTAAACACCTCAGTTACCAGAGCTCTTTTGGCTGAAAATATTAGTTGATTTATCTGTAAAAGATATTTAATGACTTCTATATTGAATGCCACGGGTTGTATATTAACAAAAAATGTCTCAGAAGGTCTCAAGTAACAAAAATATTGATCGACACTGATAACACATCAAAAAAAGTAGAGAATGCAATTTCTTCATAAATTCTTTACAAAATTAATATGTTTGAGCTAAGCTACAAAATGAATGAGGTCGATAAGATTATTTATAATCTAATTGTAGAAGAACGTAAGATCCTGATAGAAAAATTGCAGAATGATGAATCACATGAATGAAAAATACTATTCAATATGAGTTTTTTTTCATTAATGATATACTTAAGAATATTAGTTAACATGTTTCAAACAATCTATTAATTCATATATGTTTAATGTTCTACAAGGAGCAACAACGAAGTAAAATATCAATGTCCTTCTAAGAAAAGAAAAATTATAGAACATGTAAATTATGATGAATTGGTCCTTTTCTCATCTGGAGTGGTGCTAGAAGTTAATGAAAGGGGGGGGGGAGGAAAGGGGAGGGATTTACCGAACTATGAGGGATCAATTAATGAAAAAACGCATAGACATACTTTCCACTTACAATACAAAAATTAATCCAATGATTCTAAGAACCAAATTATATCTAAACTACATGAAGCATTTCGAGAGAAATGGTCAATGAGACATGTGAGACTTGCAATAGGAAAAACATACAACAAAAAAAAGAATCATTCAAAAGGTAATGTTCCTAATAGTATAAAATCATTGTATAGAATTATTTAGTAAGAATGTCCAAAAAAATGTATAAGGAGATGGTAAAAGAAATGGACATACTTGCATCACGAGAGGAGCCATCTCAACAACAACTTGCTTCAAATGTATAGATAACTCATTCGAAGATTGAACGGATATATGTGAGCATTACAAACAATAGCAGAAAATTATTTATACAAATTCAAGTATTTTCTTGCAGAAATAAAACAAGAAGGAACTCATTTAGCACATAAAACAAGACAAGGAAGAAAAGGGTTGATTTCAAAGTTTGTGAGTAATTGTTAATATTTCCTTATTACAACTCAAGGTTCGTTATTACAACTCAAGGTTTCTTTTTTTATGTATTTTAAGTTGTTTTACAACAACGATCCTTTATTGTATTCAAATAGCTGCTAACATACAAAGAAGAGCAATCAGAGGAATTGATTGACATTAGGTTAAATAAGGGTTGTGAGTATATGTTAGCATATCAAAAATTAATTATGGAATTTATAAGTATCTTTGTTGTTTAACTTCTCTGAGTTTATAATTAATAGAACAAAAAAAACCCTTTATATTCAATCTATGATTTATAATGGGGTTTAAAACATTCAGGAAACAAAGTATGGAACTACACCAATAGAAGACTTGTTGCAACAAGGCATGAAACTTGGTTTTGAAACCATGTGCACATATTATGAGTCACTTCTTGCTATGGTACATTTCTATTCGACTTACATTGATGTGTATTATTTATTTCAATTTTCATTATTCTCACCAATGTAGATACACTCATTACACTTTATTTTTATGTTTGTTGATGAAACATGAGAAAGAATAGGAAAATAATCGATGTAATCAACAAAAAATTTGTCTAGATAACCCAAGTAATGGAAGTAGCTCGAGCACTAACAGTAGTTCTATTGAAGGATAATGATATATTTGGATATCAATGCAAGTTGTTGTATTTTTTGAAATAATTGTCTATGAAAATGAGACATTTTGTTTAATGTAATGGACATAGTGTCGCAATTGAAAGAAAAGGGGTTACCAATAAAAACCCCATTTGTTAGTGACAAAGTGTCTCTGTATGATATATAATAAAATAAATTTAATTTATTCTATTGTGTTATCCAATTCCTTTCAAATGTATACACCATAATTAAATATATGGATGATTAAAATATTATAATGAAGAGATGTGAAATCTGATAAATAACAAATTAATCCAAACATCATATATAAATGAACTAATTCAAATTTAATTTATATGAATTGTCTATAAGAGTATATGTTGATTTTTTAATGAAGTAACAGATTTAAAAATTACAATAATTGCACTGCATAAGTCGATGTTTCCAAAAAGAAAAAATTCATTCAAAGAACTTATGCATCTAATAACATTAAAAAGCACTAGTGCGTTATGTTAATAAAAGAATGTGATGGATCTTTGGCATGCTCGGTGTTATCTTTTAAGAAAATGAGAACACTAATGTGTTTATCACTTTAAGCATTGGTCTTGTTTGATATTAACACCCACATCCATTGTAATTCTTAATGCACTAGTTCTTTCATATAACTAACTCCCCGCTCCTCCAAAATATTATTTCCAGCTCGGTGCTTTATGAAAACTAACATCATTGTCCCTTTTATATAACTAATGCACTGAGGCCTTCAAACTAACAATATGCATCGACGCTGCAAGTTTAAGAAAAAGCACTAACACAACAATTATTTTTTGCTTGCCCTAGTGTCATTCCTTAGAAGAATGCCTCGAGGCTCTTTTATCTCTTAGCATCGGTGCGATATATATTATTCTCCAGTATTCTTTGCATTCAATGCCTCGATGTTTTTAGTTATGTATGTCACTCGTTGTTGTAGCACATTGATGCTACTTGTTCTATTACGAGCACTGAACAAAAAACATCCCCTAGAACCTACGACTATCCATATTTTTTCAGTTGTGATGAAATTCCATTAAAACCTTCGCCAAAACCTTTGCTATCCCAAATGGATGTTTTAGCAGATGTTTTTTTGACAATTTTATAACACTAAAAACCTCCATTATAACCTCGAATAGAAGGTATTTTCCTTGTAGTGCCAATCTTTCCATGAACAAAGTATACTTGACCTACCTTTTAATGTAGTTTTCCAAAACCATTTCAATCCACATACATTGAAAACATGTAACATGTCCTTTTCCACCTCTTATGTTCATCACTACAACTTTTACAAATTCAAAAGGCTTGCATCTCCATCCATCCAATCTACCACTATCAATCCTCCTTCTTACTCCAAGAGTGACTTAACATCCTCTTGCTTAAAATTCCCTCTAGTTTATCTCCTACTCCTCCAAGATCATCAACTCTTAGGGTATTCACAAAATCTTCCCTCTAGCACTGATATGGCTCCTCCAACATCATTTCTCTTTGGGACTTCTATATTTTCCCTGCTATAAGTGATTTTCACCATCAAATCATTGAATTAGGGCCACAAGAATCTACCCATTAACCATCTCCTCATTACCCATAGGATGACAAAACTTAGGGCTTCTTGTCAACTTCCCACATAAAAATGAATGACCTCCTGCATACAATGTACTTAGGGATTCATCAATATTCCCACTTACCAATGATGTTCCCACCTACATACACCAAACTAGGGCACACTTATACAGTTGTTCGAACTCCTATGAATAGACCTATTTACATCACCTTGAGCACTTCAAGACAACCATACAACCATAACCAATTCACCATACCTCCTTCCATACTTGCACACTCTTATATCCACACCTTGAGATTATTTCTGCCTCCTCACTTGGATCCGATCTCCACCCTTAAAACAAGGATAATCCAAATCCTACAAGATATTTTACCTCTCCATTTGTACACAGAAACAATGCTCACTTTGCCAAGTTTCTAGGGCATACTTTAGGGCTGAATTAGGTTGATTTTCCATGTACCAAATCATCCCTAAACTAGGGCATCAAATTTCTATCCATAAGCCATCAACATACCTTGCCAAATCCTAGCAATCATCTCCATAAAATACATAAATACATACCTATGATGAACTTAGTCTAGTACTTATACTTTTCTAAGTTATTTAGCTTCTTTATAGACCTTTTTTGTCACCATGGATCAAAATGATCAACCACCATAATCACCTACAATTTCGCCCTTACAACCCTTAAAACTTCAGCGTACAACTTGAAGGAACTCAGCGCTTAACCCAGGCTTGTGATAAATCTTTGTTAATAGACATAAGCTCTTGGGCACAAAACAATGCAAGGACAAGTGTCTTCCTCCTTAGATAAACAGACTCACATTTTCTCCTTCTATAGCTCAACTATCCCTGAGGTAGAAATCCTTCTTAGGAATTATTTTTCTTGGATGATTTCTCTTGGTTGGATGTAATTGAGTTTTATCTCTCCTCTTCTTATAGTATTTTATGAGGGTAATAACTAACCCTCAAGAGGTGTCTCTTTAATCCCAAGGATGACATGAACTTTCCATACAAAACCCAACTAACTTTAGAAAAGAGGTATTTTTTATTTGATTTCACCACATCATCAAACCCTTAGGTGCCCCTTAGCCCTTCAAGGGTTCCCTACTTTATATTAATGATTAAAAAATTATTTCTTCACTTGCTTTTGCACCCACGAATTTGGGTACAAAACCCACTTCTTGTGTACACTTTCCCACAAAGCCCTTATGGGTCAACTTTTCCCAAAACCAATACACTAGGGTGTGGGAGTACCTCCCAAGCTACACAAATCAACAGAAATTTGTGATCATGAAAGCCTGTATCCATTAAGATAGGTAAATAAAGATGCAAAAATAAAGGTTACGAAAAAATGCAAAATCAAATATGCTATCAATGCTAATTTTATTTCCCCTTGACTCATTTCCCTTTGACTTATGTGTAGTGGTGTTTGGAAGTCCCTGTATGTTCATGTAGGATGAAATATTCATGCAGAGAGACAACCAATATCACCTCATCAAGGATGGAAATTTATTCACCATCAATGAGCACAAGGGAGAGTATAAGATTTCAGTCATAAGTTCCAACCAAGCCAAGAAACTAATAAGTTCTAGCAAGAAGTATGTTTTACCTTTTTTTAAGAGAAAATTATGTACAAGAGTCAGTGAGATCAAATCCATCCCAAGAAGGGTGAAATAAGTAATAAAAACAACAATCGGAAGGGCTACTATAAGCATACATTGTTGTGTTCTAGGAGCTTAATGGGCTACCACCCAATAGGGAAGTGGATCATGAAATCCAGCTATTTCTAGACTCCCCATTGAAAAACATTGGGTTGCATAGGAATTTTGTTATACAAGAAAGGTGAATAAGAACTTGTATCAGCTATTGGAATAGGGTGTCATTTGACCAAATACCTCACCATGTGAGTCACCCATCATCATTGTGCCAAAGAGGGATGGGAATTGGAATATGTGTATTAATTATAGGAAATTACATAATTATGCTCAAGAGCAAGTAGCACTTGCCCATGATAAGTGATTTGTTGGATCAGTTGTAGTAAGACAAATACTTCAACAACATAGACTTAAAGTTTGGATATCACCAGCTTTGAGTCAAATAATAATATATTTGGAAGACTGCCTTCAAAACCAAGAAAGATTTGTATGAGTGGTTATTCATGTCATTTGGCCTATGTAATGCACCATCTACATTTTATAGGGTTAATGATTTATGTAAAGCACCCTTTTATAGGTTCATTTATTGTTTTATGTTTGGATGATATATTGTTATATAGTGCTAATTTGGAGGAGAAAATATCACATTTGATGTAGGTGCTAGAGACATTAAATACACGTCAGTTCCTGGAAAATCTCAAGAAGAATCTTTGGTGTATCAAGGTATATGATAGGTGGAGGAGATTTGATGATAGATATTGTTAAGATGGAAACCATCATGAAGTGATTGGTGCCTAATAATTTTTGTGAGGTTAGGAGTTTTGTTGGAGCAACACAATACTTGAGGAAATTCACAGCCTCATTTTCAGTAATAGCAACAACACTTCACACTGTAAAAACAAGTGGAAAGAGTTTTCTAGTGGGGAAAGGGTCAACAAAGTTCCTTGAAAGAAATAAAAAAAATCATTAGCTTGAAAGAGATAAAAAAAAAAATATAATAAAAAAGTAGAAAATAAAAAAAATTAGCAATAAAATGCAATGTCGGTGTGAAGTACAATTTTGAACAACTTTCCCCCCTAAAAATGGAGAAAAATATGGCTATTGCGAATATTATTTACCCAAAAGGAGATAAATTTTGGATATACCACTCCTTTCCATAATATGTTTTTAAGATCCAAGGAGTGTTAGGCTAGTCATCACGATCCCATTACCATTAGTTAAAAGCTCTTTTCCTCCTCTTTCATTTGGCTATATTTTTGTAGCTATGTCCTAAGAATTAATCTTAAGGGATACCCTTTTAAGGGTTAATGCACACAATTCTCTATCATATATGCTTGGAGGCATTGAAACGATCTTCAAATCTCCCCTGAGTGCGAGGAAAAGTGTTTCAACTCTCTTTATAAGCTAATTCAGGTGATGAATCCATAAAAAGCTATATCTAGACCCCAAGATGTGGGAAATTCCCTCTAAAGGTATATTTATGATGCATTATTAATACATACTTTGTTATTGTGAAGATTCATCATCATGATTAAGTGGCATGAGACATTCAACATGATGTTGATGATGTGGCATCTATGCAAAACCTAAGGACATTTGATGCTTTGCACAATTGTGTCTTCCTAAAGTTTTTCAAGGCACAAAATATGAAGGCTCAAAATTTTCCATTGGAGAGGATTGTCTAATGTTGGGACCTTGTGGAGTATTGATTCAAAGAACAAAACTTAGTTTTGAGTATAGATTGCAAGGATACATGCTTCAACACAAGTATATTGAGGTAAGGGGCCCATGTTGTGGTGTTTGGAGTGAGACTGATTGAAGAAACATATGTGAATGATTTTAGAGTGAGGAATTTTGTTCCTACGATGTGAAAAGTAGGTGTAAATATCCCAAGAAATGATATCATAGACCATCGTTGTAGATAATCCTTTTCACAGTGACCCAAGTGGCATGTTCTATTAGTCTACACTTGGATTTTGGAAACCAACTTGATACAACAATATTCAACTAGTGTGAGGGTTTGATAGCCAACCTAAATGATTAGTTGATAAAATGTAGGATAGGGAGGTAGAAGAAATTTAGATATGGTAGTATCATCATATCATTCTTCTTTGAGCAAGTGTTTTTGCTACAACTCCCAACTATAGAACTATGTACAAAGAAATTTGAGTTGCGTATGAACAAATGGACTATACTAACGGTGAGGTTGGGAGAAAGAGTGTAGAAAACACAATAGGACCTAGATTACTTTGAATGGTTCGATGATAAGGTGATTGTCATATATGATTATTCATATGCATGGTTTGATTTTCATCTACATCCTAGGTTATTTTTTCTCTTAGTGAATAATGGGGTTATCTAGGTGAGTATGTGGATTTTTTATGCTTTTATTTTTTTTATGTATCTTTTTTACTTTTAAAATGTTTTTCGTGGTACAATGTACTAACTATTAATTGTTTCTCGAACAGATTCTAGACCTAGGAGACCAAAGGGAAAGTCTCCATACATTCATTGAGAAGTAATAAGAGAGACCGAGCATGTGAATATGCATGAGGAGGATTCAACCAAGGATGATCAACATAGTAGAATGAGGCAAGTGTAGTGGAACCTTGAGGGTATTAAAATGGTTGTTCTGGTGGCTTCTCTAGATGATGTTCCACGACACACATAACATCACATTTCATGTGTTTCGAGTTACATGGGTCATCTATTTCAACGTGTGGCCAGGATAGCTATCTATTATTGAGCTCTTCAAGATTTTGATGATAATTAGTTATTTATTACTTTTCTCTTACTATTCTCCCTTAGGGGGGTTTTTGAAAGTATTTGATCTAAGTCAATATTAGTCGCCACCCACCTATTCCACTAGCTCAAAGCACAATTCTCCATTTTGGCATTTTTTTGCTCAATGTTTTTTTGGGTCCTAAATTTTTAGGGATATTTTGAGGAACTAAATGACATTTTTTTACTTGGTTGGGGCCCAAGAAATATCTCTAGGCTCTATTATTGGCCCCAGTTAAATTTTTTATTTTTCAGTTAGAAATTTGCAATGGGATACCAATTATACCAAACAAAGATCATATGCAAAAGTTATCACCCCACGAAGTTGGTTTACCAGCTAACCCCATTAGGGCCTACAAAACTTTTGGCATTTCATCATTTAGTAGTAGTTTTTTTACCTCTAGGATTATTTCTTTATGTTAAAAGGCCATTATTTTTTCCTCTTGTGATAGCTTTTTATGAATGCACATAGCCACCATATCGCTTTTTTCAAATATAGCTACCACTATTCTATCCATTCTGTGTTCTACAATATTTGATTATTTCATTTATTAATAAAAATTTGGTTTCCACCACATTATTGTAATCTATAGTATATTTATCTATGCATATTCCATTTACTATCCTACATTTCATTTAATTCCTTGTACGACCCTCGATCAATGATAATAGCAATATTCTCCTTGTTATTTCTTAGTGCATGCCCTTGACAAGGTCAAGGTATAGATATTTGGGACTCAATATAGTTTCACTTGAGGATGATTTCTCTCGCAAACCCAAGTGGCCTCCCATAGTGGAAGAAAAGAGAGAAGAGCAAGAGATCAAGTTCTTGCTCGAGGAAGCACTCACATGATAAAAGAATGAGACAATGAGAATTTTTTCTTAAATACTTCGACGACCTCCAATAGTAGCTAAGGTACCTTAAACAATCGACATTTTTAGGCATGACACCCTTCGAAGGAAAATTTAACTTTGATATTACATTGTTAAAATGTGAAATAGATGTAGATGCTTTGGGGAAATGGTTAAATATATTAGAGAACTATTACTATGATCCAAATAAATTCCAACTTTGAGAAGATCACCTTTGCACTATTGAAAGTGTTCTCCATGTCAAACATTCGTGAGAAGGTTACTAGGAGAGACATAATGAATATGAGTCTACAATGTTCAATGTAGGGCCAACTTGGGCCACCTTTTTAGATGCCTATAAGGAGAAACTCTATCTTATAGGGAACTGTGATGGCCAATACATGAGATGGACAACTTTGTGATTGGAGAGAGACTAGATAGTTCTAGAGTACACCAAAAAATTCCATAACTTATTCTCATAGCTGGGTATTAGAGACTTAGAGGGGCACATGGTATTGAAGCATTATAGTGGCCTACATAGGTACATCCAAATGGATATGGATTTCTTGTGCATGTCCTCATTAGGAGCCATTTATCAATATGTTGTCAAAATTGAGCAGAAATTGAAGCAACAAAATAAGGAGTTTAGATTTACAAATCTGCCACAAAAAATACTAGAAAAGGTAGACCTAACTCATAAAACAAGGAACAAAGAAAGGAGGTCTAACCTCAACAAAACTAGCTTAAGGAATAGGTGAAGAAGGGTGATGGGAAGTCAAAAAAGGACATTTGGAAGTGGTGTGAGTTCCAAAAAATCCATTATTACAACATTGAGATATGTCACTCAAAACAATCATTGTTGGAAGAGATTAAACAAAAGGAAATAGAATCTAGTTGTAACAACCCATTTTGTCACCCTTCATGTAAATATTATTATATGAATCGATAATGTGAATTGATGTGAAATATAATTAATGGCTGGACTAAGAGAGAGGACATGGATTCAAAGTTAGGAGGAGGAGCTGGTTAGTAATATATTTGGGAAGTAACCAAACCTTAATCCTCACCCATATCCCTGTTGTATTCTACAAGAATTAACACTACATATGGGCACCAAAGTAAAAGGATGATCCAGTCTTGTGGGATGGTTGGCATTGGTTAACACGTAAAGGAAATTATGTAAGGATGGGGAGAAGAGACACTCTCAAGGGGAGAGGATTATAGAACATACAATAGAGAAAACATAAATGAGTTAATAAGTTCATGAGAAGACCAAGGTATGGTGACCTTGTTGCAACAAGAATAATTGTGCATTTACAATGCGTGAAAGCATTGGATGAGACTGAATGTATGTTAAAGCTTGGGAGCTAGCTGGGAAACATTATAGGGAGGTGGAGTTGTGGTGTTGAGAAGGTAGGGTGGAAGTGGACTCTAGATTCATTCATAGTAGGTGGAGATATTGGCTACACTGGAACTTCTCTTGGTTTTCAAAGGTTGAGATCCTGATGGCAGACTCTGGATTCTTATGAAGGCTATTATATGGAGGCATTGTGTGCTTTCGATTCCTATCATATTACAGGTGGAGACACTATGTGCTCTAGATTCCTATAGCATAAATAGGTGGAGACATTAGGGATCTGGATTCTTGTAAGTGCTTGTTGGGTGGAGGCAATGTGTACTCTAGATTCCTATCAAATTGCAAGTGGAGGAATTATGGAATCTCAATTCCTGGAAATGATTATTTTGGTGGGGGCACTGTGTGACATGGATTCATATCTAGGTTGCAAGTGGAGGCACTATGGGTTCTATATTCCCATGTGTTGTGTATGAATGGTGTGAATTTCCTTTGAGCACTTTACTTCTTAGGCTCTAAATTCATATTGGGGATGGTTAACTGCAAGAAATGATAGAAGTGGAGTTGGCCTATGGTTGGGAGGGAAGTTGAATTCCCACTCAGTTGATAGTCATCCAATTACTAAGATAAGTTTATGTTGAGGCCTCGAAATGTCATGGCTCATCATTGGAGAACTTTCCTAATAAGAGCCCTAAGTAGACTCTTTTTCGTTGAAATGGAAATCTCAAATGGCTTTATGTGGGTCCAATTATCCCTTCACAATGCATTTCTCCAATGAATGGAGACTTTAATCTAACTAAAAAGGAATCACAAACAACTAATCAGTATGAACAAAAGTAATTAATTCTTAATCTAGGCATCTCTCTATCTTGATATGATTTAGTCTAACTATTTAAGTGCCTAGCCCATGCATAAATATCATGTGAATGAATAAGGAATCAACAATACATTTGATAATGCAAATTAATCAAATTATTACTAATATTAAGCTATTACAAATGCAACAATCCATCAATTAGTTATAAAACTCATCAAATCTACAAATTTAACCCATAATGCTTGTATAATTCGACATGCATGAACAAAAAATGATAATGAAACATTCGATGGATATAGATCAATCAAAAGTATATTGTAAGCATCATATTGTAACAAAGAAGGCCAATTAAACAATCAAGAAACTCACTCAGCAACAATAGTCATACACATGAAGTAAAATAACTCTACATGTAATTGAAGTGAAAATAGATAATTGAACAACAATGATCAATTACAAGCATTCATATCAAACCAAGAGAGTTGAAATGATTTCATAAAAAAATAAGAATGAGATTATCAACATCATTGCTTGCAATTCACTCTAGTTAAAGCAAAAATCACAAAAGGTTCAGTTTACACATTAAGAAAGACAAAGTACATTAGTGTAGCATTAATGTTCTTAGCGAAATTCCAAACCCCCTTGCATAAAGCTAGACTCCCACTTAAATAAATTACATACCCATGAGATGATTTGATTCTCCCTAAACTTGCTAAAACAATCGGAGCATCATATGAGCCTAAATTTGGCATTTTGTTGAGCATTAGGGATTTCTCTAGAAGAATATGTAATTACATTAACAACCTTAACTAGTTTTTTCCCAATAACAATGTGAAGAGTGCCAAATTTGTGCCAAAAATCATGACATTCCTCCTTATTCAATCAATAGCCAAGCCCAACTATTTTCAGTCATATCGCTCTACAAAGAGTGCCAACCATTACTCAATTGTATACCTACATACACACTTGAATTGCTCTAAAAATGTTTAAATCATAAACAGTTTTTTTTCGTTCTAGAAAAAAAAAAAAAACGATATTTATATGTATATAAAGAGTATTTACATAGTGTGTTCATAGAAATTGCATGAAGCAGAAAGAAACTGTGTTGTACAGAGTACTGCAGATTTGAAAAAAGCATTTACATATAGAGATGTAAGTAGAACTGTGTGAAGAAACAAGACATACAATAACCTACCATAGACTCCTGGATGACCTTTCATGTCCATATAGATAGAGAAACCCCATGAAGATAAGAAGATCAAGAAAGTAATAAACAAACATACCTTTTTGTAGAAGAGGATGAGTCATTGTGCAGAGAAAAATGTTCTCTAGGGCTGACAAAAAGCAAAAAACTAAGTACCCGATAAAGAGAAATCTTCAATCTGAAATGTGCTTGTTCCCATTTGAATCTCCATTTTTCCATATTCCAGGCTGTATAGAGAGTCATTTCTTTGACAATTCATCAGCATGAGAATTATAGGATCTATCTATATGTTTGATAGTGTAATCCTTTTTTCTGTTCCATAAGACAAATATCCTATTCATCGATCCTGTTAACATGGAATTCTTTATAGATAATTTCCCTGTGACATGCTCGATCATGATTTTTGAGTCACCATAGATCTGAAGATTTCGAATATCAAGGAAAGAACTTAATTGAAGGAGGCCAGCAAGGGCCATAGCCTCAACATTAACAACAGAGATTGTGACAAAAAAACATTAACCTCTTGTATGATCATAAGACTGCAATGATTTTTATTAAACTCCTCTCCCTCATTAATGAATATGTATAATGTGACAATACAATACATGCAATAAAGGATTTGACCAGGTTTGGGTGGATTCGTAGTGGAATTAAACTGAAACTTCCTTGTTATGATTAATATAACGGGTTAAGGAAAGAAAATGTTGATCAACCATTGTGAGAAGTAGTGATATATTTGTGATGGGATAAGTTTCTTACGGGTAGCAATGTTTACGGTGACAACTGCAATTAAAAGAGAAATGGGGAACTGTTGGTGATTGCAACCGAGAACACAGACATTTTTTTCTTTGGGAAATTTTGAATGGATGTTTTCATGGCTTTCTTCATATGGTAAACACCTCATTAGCTTACCACAAATATTACGATGATAATTGCGATAACCTTAACACCAATAATGTGATGGTATGGAAGCTATAACAACTAGAATGATATCACAGGTGGCAATGATATCATAAAAATGTGTGAAGAGTTATGATGTTTTGTTTGACAAACCATATCCATTAGTAGTTATAATTTCATGATGCCCACGTGATATTTCATGATTTTGATATGTTGTGGTACAACCATTTTACAAGCGATGAGAACTTAATAATATTATTTATGTAACAAGACTAACTCTGCATTAATACCTATTGAAACTGTGACAAAAAATTGGCTCCCGTTTCGATAAACATAAGAATGAACTGTATGAAATCAATAAAGTTTGGATGAGATTGCATTGTATAGCCAAATTTTCGCAACCAAAAGAGATCATAAGACGTATGAAATATTGCAACAAATGACTTTAAATGCTTTGATATGAGCCATTGCAAGTTTAAAGCACAAGTTGTGATGAGATTTCGCTATAAATTTAATGATCACAAATTACCAGTGATAATTGCAATGAGGAGGCCAGACATGATTGCTAGCAGCATTTCCATTGGTGTTTACGAGTTATGCTTTCGTGGTAATAATTGCAATCCAAGGTGATCACAATATTACCTTGTGTAAATGCAAAAGGAAACGTAGGAGATTTGTAAGTTGAGTCCGTGTTTCCCATTACACATTTGTCATTGGAAAATGTGATGTGCAATTTTTATGAGGAAATTGTGATGTGATAAATATGTTTTATTATCATAGCAAGTAACCCTAAGGAAATTGTTGTAGGATAATTTAGATTTTATTTAAGGGGTAGTGTTTAGGATAGGTTTTCAAAAGAATTAAATGGAAAAAGGGTTTTATTATGGGGTTGTTGTTCACTATAACAACTGGTGACCAACTGAGCAAACTAGTTATCTTTTTTTATATTAAAAGGAGAGAAAGTATAAGGTAAGATAGTACAGAAGAGAAACTTACGCCTGAAATTTCATGATAAATAAACTTATGATCATTATAATTAGGAGAAAGCAAGACTTCAATCATAATTTTTCATCCTACCTTATCGAGAATATAGTAGAAATTTTATTTGTAAAGGTTTTAAAATTGACTACATGGTAGCATTTTGTACCAATTAATGCATGCTTATGTTGGCTGACTTTCTAGACCCGACATTGCTATGTTGCCAACAGACCTGTTCAGTACCCCGTTGAAGTTACCTTTTTATCATGTATGTATTTAACCGCTTCCAACAAGTCTATTTATTAGCCCAATGGGTTTACATACACTTCCCAAGGCTTCTTGTTTTTTTGTTTTGAGGAACACCCTTATATTATCTCTCTCAAACTGCATTTTGGGAAATGGCGTGAAAAAATTTGGGTGATAAAGAAAGTGATTAGAAATAAGTACATATCATGGCATTTAATGTGTTTTTCATCTTTTAATTTTCCTTCCTTAAGCTTGTGAAAACAAATTAGTAATTCTAGAAAGGATTAACTACAAAGTATCTTCGAATGATCACCTTCTTGTTTAAGATAAATCAATCATAAATAGTCAATAATGATAGAAATATTTCATAAGCTTCCAACTTGTCTACAATCCTTTGAATGATAATTATCTTTTATCTAAGATATATAAACGAGATATAAAAGATACAACATGTCGCAAACCATTATAGCAAAAATAACTATCGCACCAAATTTACAAATGGTTATGTACATATTTACAAGGTTGTTTTCAAATTTCATGAAAAGTATTTTTTAAGGATTTTCCCATTTACTGGTATTTTCCTCTATTCCGTCTAGAGTTTTTAGTATGAAAGTATATGGGCCTAACTTTTTGGCAATCTGAAACGCTCAAAGCTACAAATTTTGAAATTTTGTATGTTTTCCTTTGTCTTTGTGGTCTTTGTCCCATTTTAGGAGTAAATCTTGAACATCAAAGTTTTTGGTACCTCACAACACGACTATCGAACCATTGCTTGTCAATTTTATGATGTCTGAAAGTAAAGTTTTTGTTCCTACTATGTGAAAAGTAGGTGTAAATATCCCAAGAAATGATATCCTAGACCATCATTGTAGATAATCCTTTTCATGGTGACCCAAGTGGCATGTTCTATTACTCTACACCTGGATTTTGGAACCCAACTTGATACAACAATATTCAACTAGTGTGAGGGTTTGATAGCCAACCTAAATGATTAGTTGACAAAATGTAGGATAGGGAGGTAGAAGAAATTTAGATATGGTAGTATCATCATATCATTCTTCTTTGAGCAAGTGTTTTCGTTACAACTCCCAACTATAGAACTATGTACAAAGAAATTCTAGTTGCGTATGAAAAAATGGACTATATTAATGGTGAGGTTGGGAGAAAGAGTGTAGAAAAGACCCTAGGACCTAGATTACTTTGAATGGTTCGATGATAAGGTGATTGTCATAGATGATTATTCATAGGCATGGTTTGATTTTCATCTACATCTTATGTTATTTTTTCTCTGAGTGAATAATGGGGTTATCTAGGTGAGTATGTGGATTTTTTATGCTTTTTATTATTTTTATGTATCTTTTTTACTTTTAATATGTTTTTGGTGGTACAATGTACTAACTATTAATTGTTTCTCGAACAGATGCCAGACCTAGGAGACCAAAGGGAAAGTCTCCATACATTCCTTGAGAAGTAATAAGAGAGACCGAGCATGTGAATATGCATGAGGAGGATTCAACCAAGGATGATCAACATAGTAGAATGAGGAAAGTGTAGTGGAACCTTGAGGGTCTTAAAATGGGTGTTCTGGTGGCTTGTCTAGATGATGTTCCACTACACACACAACATCACATTTCATGTGTTTCCAGTTAGATGGGTCATCTTTTTCAATGTGTGGCCAGGATAGCTATCTATTATTGAGCTCATCAAGATTTTGATGATAATTAGTTATTTATTATTTTTCTCTTACTATTCTCCCTTAGGGCTGTTTTTGAAAGTATTTGATCTAGGTCAATATTGGTGGCCACCCACTTATTCCACTAGCTCAAAGCACGATTCTCCATTTTGGCATTTTTTGCTCAATGTTTTTTTGGGTCCTAAATTTTTAGGGATATTTTGAGGAACTAAATGACAACTTTTTTACTTGGTTGGGGCCCAAGAAATATCTCTAGGCTCTATTATTGGCCCCAATTAAAATTTTTTATTTTTCAGTTAGAAATTTGCAATGGGATACCAATTATACCAAACAAAGATCATATGAAAAAAGTTACGACCCCAGGAAGTTGGTGTACCAGCTTACCCCATTGGGGTCTACAAAACTTTTGGTATTTCATCTTTTAATAGTATTTTTTTTTTGCCTCTAGGATTATTTCTTTATGTTAAAAGGCCATTATTTTTTCCTCTTATGATAGTTTTTTTATGAATGCACGTAGCCATCATATCTCTTTTTTCAAATATAGCTACCACTATTCTATCCATTATGTGTTCTACAATATTTGATTATTTCATTTACTAATAAAAACTTGGTTTCCACCACATTATTGTAATCTATAGTATATTTATATATGTATATTCCATTTACTTTCATGCATTTCATTTCATTCCTTGTACGACTCTAGATCAATGATAATAGCAATATTCTCCTTGTTGTTTCTTAGTGCATGCCCTTGACACGGTCAAGGTATAGATATTTGGGACTTGATATAATTTCACTTGAGGATGATTTCTCTCGCAAACCCAAGTAGCCTCCCATAGTGGAAGAAAAGAGAGATGATAGAGCAAGAGATCAAGTTCTTGCTCGAGCAAGCACTCACATGATAAAGGAATGAGATAATGGGAATTTTTTCCTAAATCCTTCAACGACCTCCAATAGTAGCTAAGGTGCCTTAAACAATCGACATTTTTTAGGCATGACACCCTTCAAAGGAAAATTTAACTTTGATATTACATTGTTAAAATGTAAAATAGATGTAGATGCTTTGGGGAAATGGTTAAATCTATTAGAGAACTATTACTATGATCCAAAAAAATTCCAACAATGAGAAGATCACCTTTGCACTATTGAAAGTTGTTCTCCATGTCAAACATTCGAGGGAAGGTTACTCGGAGAGACATAATGAATACGAGTCTACAATGTTCAATGTAGGGCCAACTTGGGCCATTGCTTTAGATGCATATAAGGAGGACCTCTACCTTATAGGGAACTGTGATGGCCAATACATGAGATGGACAACTTTGTGATTGGAGAGAGACTAGATAGTGCTAGAGTACACCAAAAAATTCCATAACTTATGCTCATAGCTGGGTATTAGAGACTTAGAGGGGCACATGGTATTGAAGAATTATAGTGACCTACATAGGTGCATCCAAAAGGAGATGGATTTCTTGTGCATATCCTCATTAGGATCCATTTATCAACATGTTGTCAAAATTGAGCAAAAATTGAAGCAACAAAATAAGGAGTTTAGATTTACAAATTTGCCACAAAAAATACTAGAAAAGGTAGACATAACTCATAAAACAAGGAACAAAGAAAGGAGATCCAACCTCAACAAAACTAGCTCAAGGAATAGGTGAAGAAGGGTGATGGGAAGTCAAAAAAGGACATTTGAAAGTGGTGTGAGTTCAAAAAAATCCATTATTACAACATTGAGATATGTCACTCAAAACAATCATTGTTGGAAGAGATTAAACAAAAGGAAATAGAATCTAGTTGTAACAACCCATTTTGTCCCCCTTCATGTAAATATCATTATATGAATCGATAATGTGAATTGATGTGAAATATAATTAATGGTTGGACTGAGAGAGAGGATATGGATTCAAAGTTAGGAGGAGGAGCTGGTTGGTAATATATTTGGGAAGTGACCAAACCTTAATCCTCACCTATATCCCTGTTGTATTCTACAAGAATTAACAATGCATATGGGCACCAAAGTAAAAGGATGATCTAGTCTTTTGGGATGGTAGGCATTGGTCAACACACAAACGAAATTATGTAAGGATAGGGAGAAGAGACACTCTCAAGAGGACAGGATTATAGAACATACGAGAGAGAAAACATAAATGAGTGAATAAGTTCATGAGAAGACCAATGTATGGTGATTATGTTGCAACAAGAGTAATTGTGCAATTACAATGCATGAAAGCATTGGATGATACTAATGTATGTTAAAGCTTGGGAGCTAGCTGGGAAACACTATAGGGAGGTGGAGTTGTGGTGTTGAGAAGGTAAGGTGGAAGTGGACTCTAGATTCATTCATAGTAGGTGGAGATATTGGTTACACTGGGACTTCTCTTGGTTTTCAAAGGTGGCGATCCTGATGGCAGACTTTGGATTCCTATGAAGGCTATTATATGGAGGCATGGTGTGCTTTCGATTCTTATCATATTATAGGTGGAGAAACTATGTGCTCTGGATTCCTATAGCATAAATAGGTAGAGACACTGGGGATCTGGATTCTTGTAAGTTCTTGTTGGGTGCAGACAATGTGTACTCTAGATTCCTATCAAATTGCAAGTGGAGGAACTATCTCAATTCCTATAAGTGACTATTTTGGTGGGGGCACTGTGTGATATGGATTCCTATCCAGGTTGCAAGTGGAGGCACTGTGGGTTCTATATTCCCATATGTTGTGTATGAATGGTGTGAATTTCATTTGAGCACTTTAATTCTTAGGCTCTAAATTTATATTGGGGATGGTTAACTGTAAGAAATGATAGAAGTGGAATTGGCCTATGGTTGGGAGGGAAGTTGAATTTCCGCTCAGTTGATAGTCATCCAGTTACTAAGATAAGTTTATGTTGAGGCCTGTAAATGTCGTGGCTCATCATTGGTGAACTTTCCTGATAAGAGCTCTAATTAGACACTTTTTCGTTGAAAAGAAATGTCCATCTCTCTCTAATTAGACACTTTTTCGTTGATTTTATGATGTCTGAAGTAACATGGCTTCCTTACGATATAATAAGAAATAAGGGGAAGTCCCTATTGAGGTTTTGTGTGTAATAATATTATCCCATAAGGCGTTAACAAGAACGTTATGCCAATTCTTATGCATAATATTTTAAGTTTAATACCCTTTTGTATGCAAATTATGTAAGTGGATGAAGAAAAGTAGGTCGCATTATCAAAAAGTAAAGAGCTCAAGAGACCAAAACTAGTGATAATGTTTTGTTCAATAAAAGAAATAACTAGATTAGATGTAACACTTTTCAAAGGTATAGCCTCCAACCATTTTGTAAAGAAATTAGTTGTAGTAAGAATGAACTTATGTTGTTTCTAAGAGTTTGGAATGATCTCACCAATAACATCGAGTTCCCATTATTCGAAAGGTTGGTCAATGATCATTGGTTGTACGGGAAGTGTTGGTCTTTTGACTCTCCCTGCTAAATTTTTATAGATCTTCCATTTTCATATGTAAGCATGAACATATTTGAATAGGGTTGGCCATAAGTAACCTGCATGCGATTTTTTTTAGTAGTAGTTTCACCTCCAAAGTGACCACCAACCAGTCCATCATGTAGTACCTACAACACATTGTTAGCATCTATCTTTTCTAAACATCGAAGAAAAGCATAATCATAGTTTTTCCTAAACAAAATACCATTGATAAGTTGATATTGATTGGAATTAAATCTCAAAGAAAACTTTTTCTTGGGATTTAGATGCAAAGGTGTAGTACCATGATTTAAATAATAAATCAAACTATCAGCATATTATGAAGTAAGGTTAGAGTATACATGTTTTGTTTCTTGTGCTCCATGTTCATTAGAGAAATCATCAGATTTAGAATCAATGGTTTGAATTATTATCTTGCATAATCCTTGACCACACGCAATCCTAGCCAGTTTAATTTCAAGATCATATTCTTGAAGAGAACCCAATGGACCTTTTTTTCTCCAAGTTCCTTTTGTACCAACAATTTTCGAACTGAAGAAAATGGAACAATAACTTTAATATGTGACTTGATTAAGAAAGGCCTAAAATGATAAATAGTCTTGAATATAGCATAATCTTGTCTCTCAACATCATAGTACTTAAGTTATACTCCTTGAAAACTTGAAACATGAAAATAAAATGGTACTTCAACCTCTTGATCATTTCTTTGTGTTAGCACAAGATATATTAGATGCCAATGTATATAAAATAAACTCTTTATCATAATTCAGAGAAAGTAAAGTAGGAGCATCTATGATAGCTTGTTTGATAGAACTAATATACTTATTTTCAATATAATTCCACTTAAAGGTACTACCTTTCTTAATCATGTTCTATAAGGGTAGGACAATTTGAGAGAAATTAAGAACAAATCTCCTTACGAAATTAATTTGTAATAGAAATGATTGCATAGATTTATTATTATGAGGTATCAAAATGATAGATATCGTTTTAATTCTATTAGGATAAATCATAATACCTTATTTTGACACAATGAATCTTAGTAATTTGTCTTTAGTGAGTTCAAGAAACGATTTTTTCGGATTCAGTGAAATTCCATATCTTCAATATTTTTCAAAAAATTATTATGAATCACCAATATGATATGATCATTTCTTTGAATAGATGGTGATATGATGCAGGAGCATCAAGACCATCCTCATTTGTAAATATGGAATAAAAAGGGGATGTGGAATTTTAAATATTTTGATAAAATAAGAAGTGAAGATAATGTAAATATTCTTTTTTTAAATAAAAAAATATGAGAGAATAGTTAGGAAAAAGAATTAGGATAGAATTTCTATGTTCTTTTCAATTAAAATTAGGATAAAAATAGGGAATAAAGCTTCAAGCTTTAAATCATTGTGTAAAAAGGAAAAACCCTGCTTTTTCTAGAAGATAAGGTTTGATCTATTCCTTATGTATGTATCCATTATTATTATAAATAAGAAATCATTGTGTAAAAAGGAAAAACCCTGCTTTTTCTAGAAAATAAAGTCTGATCTATTCCTTATGTATGTATCCATTATTATTATAAATAAGAAGACAGTTAAGCTCTCCCTTATGTATGTATCCATTATTATTATAAATAAAAAATCATTGTGTAAAAAGGAAAAACCCTGTTTTTTCTAGAAGATAAAGTCTGATCTATTCCTTATGTATGTATCCATTATTTATAAAATAAGAAGACAGTTAAGCTCTCAGCAGAGAGGGAGACGATGCCAGAAGTATGATTATGGGAATTCTCCGAAATTTCTAGCAATGGTTTCTGAAAAAACGTTTGTGTAATCTCTTATCATGGAATTGATAGCGTGGAGGCGTTGACTGTTATCGCGTTAATCATATGTATATGCCACAGGCTTTAATATGAAATCTTGAAGTCGTTGTAATGTTATATAAATGCCACAGCTCTTAACCTGGCATAATTAATATATATAATTGACTGTGTGTTAAGATCATCTTGGCGACGAGGGACAGACTAAATAGAAAGGGCGCTGTGGGTGTTTCTATTATGGTCTCTACCTATCTGCGCAGAACATGATTGTAATTTACTTATGGTGATTGGTTGAATTCACAACCTTGGCACTGCGTACTGGAGGTTACCGTTTTATGGTCTAACTGCCGGCGGAGAAGGGCGTTTGTGTGGGAAAAGGAGAAAGGCAGAACGCAAGGTGCGATTATACATATAATGAAGCTCTATTTAATTGTTGTCTGAGGCATAATTCCTTCATCCATCAGGTCGCCGATAACACGTGTCTTCAAACAAAATTGTTTCTGTCATAGCGTTAAGTGCTGAGCAACGAGAATACTTGAACCTTCCCCTCGGCACTTTAAAATAAATCCAACGAGTTTATGCCAAAATGGATGCATGCATTCAACAGGTCGATTCATTATTTGATGTCTTTTTCCAGCTGTTGAAGCGTTGAACAGGACTGCCCTATATATGGAGAGGAATTAATTTGTTGAATGGGCAACGTATCGTCCAGCTATTAAATTCAAAGCGGATTCTCCTACGAAGGCAGTGTTATAGCGATGCGTTAATTATATATTGTTCGCTGCTAATTATATCTATGTGAGTGGAAAGGGTGTCCACTACAGAGCGGGTTTCTGTGGTGTTCATAAGGCAGTTATCTATGGAAAAGTGGGACAACCAACAGTACCGAAAAGATTGAGGAATGGTCGAACTGTGTAGGAACTGTTGGCGTGTTTGACCAAAAGACTCTGGGGATAAACAAATCCACCAGACCTATTCAGTGGCATGTAATTGCAGATTGTTGGTTGTTCGAGGTCGAGCAACTGTAATGAAGCAGCCAACGGCATGTTGATGGTCATACTCATCAAACGGGTTGTAAATACAAACAAATGGGATCAGAACCAACGACTAAGTTTTGATGCGTTTTAGAGACAATCATTAAGTTTGCATAGAGGTTTGTTCAATTGTTTGTTGAAGGCCGCAAAAACCTAACTATAATGAGCATCCCATGGAGGAAGTTAAATAGTTGTTCAGTAGAGATCTTGTTTGCATAAAGAGCAATTGAGCCCAAGTGAAAGGATCGAGATGGAGCCAAGTCCCTCTCACACATAAGAACATGTGGAGCCATTTGTAAGCCTATGGAACGGCGGTGTAAGTATTTTCTGGCGGAGTGAAACAGAGTATTTAAAAGATTCTGGGTATTGCAGGCCACCCATGCATCATGATATCATCTAAATAAATAACAATGAACTTTGTCATCAGTCCTTGAAAAGCAATGTCCATCTCTCTGTGGAAATTCGCACCCACATTAATGAGCCCAAATGGCATCTTTGGATGTGCATACATTCCCCATTTAGTTCTATATGTTTTTTTGAGCCTATCATTTAGGTGAACTAGGATTTGGTTGTAATTAAAAAATCCGTCAAGGAAGGATAACATCTCAGAACCATACATGAATTGAAGTATTTGTTCCACAGGCGCTATTGGGAAATTGTCTTTTTCAGAGGCCTTATTCAGGTTTCTGAAATCCATACAAAGTTGAATGTCTTCATTCTTCTTCCTTATGGGAACATGGTTAGAAAACAATTTAGAATGTCTCACGGGGAAGATGAATTTGGATTTTAATAACTTTCTCAACTCAACCTTAATATGTGGTTCTAAATTTAGATTAACTTTACGAAATTTTTATTGGACAAGTTTTGATTGAAGCAACATGGGAATGGTATGTTTAATTATGGATGTATCAAATGTTTTAAAGTCATCGTATGACCATGCAAAAACATCCCTATATCACTTGAGAAAATTTATTAAATCAGTTCCTTTTACATGTGCACAACCTAATCATATGTTAACATTTTGAGGATTTTAGACTATACCTAAATTAATGAATTAAAATTTTATTGTAGGGCTATTAGTTTTGGTATTAACAGGTTTCTTGAATCTAAGATAATATAAGTCCTATAATTTAACCATAGACCTAGGGATTAAATTTTTAGATTGAATATTATCAACTTTAAATGATTTATTTATTTCAAGGTAATGTGAATGTTCATCGATAATATGATTATCATGTATGCCTTCAGAAGTGAGAAAATTTATCATGTCATAATCATAGTTAAACACTCACTAGTTAGTAATATTATCTAGAATTGAAGGTTTAAAAATAAATTCTATTAAGAAATTATCATGATTAAAATCTTCCCGAGGAATCAATTTAGAAGCATCATTAGCCAACAAGTCAACACTAGAATCTTGCAATATAGAAAAACAATGATATTAAATGAAGAAAAGTTACATATTAGATCATGAATTAGTGATTGGTAATTTTTAAATTATTGGAGACGCGGTGAATATCATTTTTAAATTGTTTAATTACGATTTATGAATCACTAAACACTTTAATATCACGCAAATCCCTATTAATAATTGTTGGGTAGTGGAGGTCCCGCGTAACAATTTTGAGTCCGAGAGCCTAGAAAGTAGGATAAAATATTGTAAACCTCTGAAATATGCGGAGCGCGAAAGGTAAAGGACCGAGTCAAAGAGTTGAATGCCCAAAAAATAATATAAAATAATAGGAATTAATTTGGTCTACAGACCATAGATATGTATAAATAGAGCGTGGCTCTATGAGGGAAAAGCAATTCCTTTTGGGTATGATCTTGGATTTGAAGTGTAATGGGTTTTTTAGGGAAGCACTCTGAAAGCGTCTGTAAGTACGAGTCGGGGGTTCGGGTAATGGATAGAGGCTCTGCAACTTTGTGCTCAGAGGCCTAGAAGAGTCCACAGCTGTGTGCGTGGACCCCTGCCGCTGAGTGCACAGGGAAGATCTGGATGTACAAGTGATAAGTGGAAATGAAGATAAGTTCCTTCTGAGAATTATATGTCAAATCTGAATTATAGAGAATCTGGCATTTTGTAAGAATAATAACACTATTTTGATCTATGCGCATATGATTGCTTATTGAATACTTGTGAATCTAAGTTTAATCTTAATGAGTGAACTGAATAAATCTGATAATTTTTTATTTAAAGACCATTCTAAAGTAGATCCGAGTTGTAATACTTCATCCAACATATGAGATCTGTAGACTGTGCGCTAATAGACAATAAGAGATATTTGGGATCTGCGTGAATACAGTGCAACGCAAAGTTGCAGAACGGGGCGTGAAACCTCCAAACCATATCTAGACACCCCAAGGGTGCAGAAACCTGGTTCCAACACCCTCCCCTGCTACCTCAGGTGAGACCTCAGTCCACGCTTCATGAGTTGTTGCTGAAAAGGCTGGTAGCTACAGGATTTTCTTGGCTAAATAATTCTTCCAAACCTAGGGCAGGCGCATATAAGCCAACAAATCATTCTATTGTTGGGACTAGGATCTGCCTAACGAGTGTCTGGTGTGAAACACGGGGGATCGAGAAAGAAGAAAATTGAAGGATCAAAGGCACTAGGAACAGTAGTAGTTCAAGGGTAACAATGACGAGCACAATCCAATTACCAATATTCAAAGGTCCAGGAGGCGAAGACCCAGAACAATTATGGTTCGTGCTAACATCAGTATGGAACACGCAGAGAATTGTGAATGATAATATTAGAAAGGCTACCTTAGTCAGCGCGTTGCAGGAACAAGCACTGACATGGTACATAAAGTACTCAAGCAATCACCCAATGGCTGGGACAGCAGAAATCCAAACCGAATTGAAGAAGGAGTTTAACCGGTCGAAGTCAAAACACAGTCAATTATAGGGTTCAAAGAGATCGCGATGATGCTTAGTGAAACTCGGTGGGATTTGGACTAAAGACTGAAAAGTACTATTCATGAGGCTAACCTGACATTAACAGATGCGCAACAATGCACTCGGTTTATGGCATCATTAACACCACATCTAAGGACAGATCTGTAATAATAGAAGATCTCAACCCAGGGCGAAGCATTAGAGACAACAATGAGGTTGCACGACGCTTCGTTATAAGACCCGAGGTTGGGAGTTCAACAAATCCAAGTGCAGATCCAAAATTTGTGTTTGGAAATGAAGAAGTTAAAACAAGAACAGGCATTGTGGCCAGAAGTCTGCGAAGAAGTATGGTGTAGGAGCCAAGGGCATCATAAAGATCACTGCCCACTCTCAAATTATGTGGCAACAGGGGGACCAACACCATTGCAACCAGAGGTAGGGCCGAGCACAACAACCCTTCTCTGGTGCGCAATCTATCAGGTGGGAGGAAAGCACAACAAGGATAATTGTCATATGCTGCCAAAATACAACCAGACCCCGCAGTAGTTATTTTGCAACTTTTTCAAATTGGTGGGCCACAAGGAAAGGGATTGCCATAGCTACCAATTATTAATGGACCAGTCACCTTCTTACAGAATGTAGAATGAGGTGTGAGGTCAGGACCTAGCCGCAGCGATCGCGTACGATGGGTTCTAGGGCTCTGGGTGAGGGCGTGGTGGCATGGGGCTAGGAAGGGGTCGCGGGTAGCTAATCTGCTACAACTGCAGATGTCTAGGACATTACGCGTAGGATTGTACAAACCCCACCAGAATTTCATGTAGTTATTGTGAGCAATTCGATCATGAGCTGATAGATTGTCCTACGCTGATAGCACAGATCTATCAAAGAAGGGTAGTGAAACCAACAACAACCTAGAATGTGCAAATGATTATGTCTGAAACCCACAAGGAAGATCCCAAAGTCAACATGGTACTAAGAAGTGGCACGACCAGAGGAGTGGATAGAAGGAGCCTAAGGAAGACGCAGAGGTGGGTAAGGAGACACATCTAGAAGCTCGGGAGAGCTTTGCAGAAGTCTCTACCCTAGGTAGTAGGGATCAGCCTAAGCCAGTCAGGGATCTCTCGGTGATAACTACCTTTTTAGAGACATGTACAACATTTCTTCATGACAATAGGCCAGTTAAAGGCTTATAGGAACTAATAAATAGATGCGCAGGATGGAGTGAACCTCGCGTAGTTTGAAAGTTGGGAAGACATGCATTGCGGACTGGGAGGGAAATCTGACTAACAACGCAGATCAACGAGTATGAAATGGATCAGGTCATTCTAGATCTAGGCTCAGATGCCAATGTACTGCCTAACCAAACTTGGGAGCACATGGGTAAGCCTACACTACAATAGTCGCCTATCCAACTGCAGATGGAAAATCAGCAGAAGGTGTTGCCCATGGTGTTACACTAAAAATGGTCACCATGACTATCTGCAGTTAATATGGCTCCATCAATAGTCATATTATCCTCCTTGTCAAGCCTAATACCTCTGCTCTCCATGTCAAACTTCAAGAAAGAGAGAAAGTCAATAAAAATCATTTTTATCTC
>APFE030536783.1:181072-252373 GCA_000404065.3 Pinus taeda
CAAGGGTAGATGCTGCTGGAATTAGGACTTCCTTGTAGAAGCTTGTGAGGAGAGATTACCATCCTTTCTTGTTTCATTTGGAAGTGGGTGAGCTTATCAAAGTAAAGGAAAACTCTTGCTGGACCCTGTGAGGAACTTGCACAACACCAAGGCTCAGGTTGTAATGGTTTCTTTTGTTTCCTATTAATACAAATAAGTCCATTCTTCTCAACAATTTGTTATTAATGAGTTGTTTCATATACACCTTGGTCTATATGTTGAATATGTTTTATTTTATGAGATATTCAAGTGCTATTTAATCGTTTGATTGTTAGTGAATGCAGGTTTCGAAGTGAAGGAGGAGCTCATCTGGATCGACAAGGCTAGACTACTACAACAGTGTTGGACTTCAGGTAGGATCGAAAAACACTTGGTTTCTCGTATGATAATGCATGTTTAGAGAGGGATTGCTCTTAATTGTCTTGTTTGTCATTAGAAAGTCTTAGGCTTCTAGGGAGGTTAGATTTGTCCGCAAAAATAACTCTTTCCACATGACACATGGGAAGGCTTCAATGAGTTACAGTAGACCTTGATGGCACAAGTACTCAGATAGACTTTGAAGTTATTGAGCTCATGGATGAAAGTACGCCTTATCCTACATTGTTAGGAATAGACTGGGCCACCGACATGAATGGGGTTATTAATTTAAAGAAGCAGATAATGGTATTTGAAACAAATTCGCTCCACATAGTCATTCCACTAGATCTAGCTAAAGGACCGCGTTATATTGAACCCATGCGCAACAAAGAGAGCGACGAAGAATTAGGTGGTATCTACAGAATAACTGCACAAAGGCAAGAATGGGGCAAGACAACAAAGGATAGAATAATATCACGAGGCTATGTAGAATCTTGCACCACCAATTCAGATGAAGAAGATGAGAAGTGGTGTAACAGGTTGAATGAAGTGACTACGCTAAACTGCAATATGATGACTAAATCTCTATACTTTGTAATGGCCCAGGATCACGAATTGTCAATATATGATGGGATGACGATAATAGATGAATTCCTAACCAAATTTGAAATCGTAGTACCAGAGTACCAACGATTTGATGCCTTGAGATGGGCGTTGCATGCGACACCTACACGATGGTGGGGCACACATGAAGGGACTTTCGATGATTGGCGTGACTGCAGGTGCATGATGAAGATCAGATTTGGGAAGCCAAAACTATGCATAATGGAGAAATGCAATGGATTCGATGACCTACACATGCAACTTACCACATGGATCAAAGCCTACGGAGAAGAACCTCAGCCAGAATGGGTTCACTTATTTTATCACACCCTGGACGTCATTCCCAAAAACTGGTATACTGAAGCAGAGCTCTAACATGCCACAGGCGAGTGGGATATCTTGCGCACAGGGTTTTTGTTGACATTCCTCTTTGAAGATCAATTGATGGATCCCATGGACAAAGCATTACAGATGGTAAAGGTTGCCATTTTCAACGCACCACTGGAACCAGAGGAAACTGTGCAGCCCGACTGGTCGTGATAGCTAAGCCAGGCTCTCAAATGCTATAATGTCCACGTAGAAGATGATGAGGATGATCTACGAAACGCCAATATTCTGGAATCAGAGGGGAGTTGTGAGGTGCGTGGACCCGAAATCGAAGATCTAGATATCACGGCGCCATTGAAAACGAGACAGGTCAATATCGGAACCAAAGAAGAACCGAAGTTTGCAACGCTGGGGGGACTATTGGGACATCAAGTTTCATGTGCATGTCGACGCATCATGTATCACGCTGGAGGTGGCACTTACTCAACCAGGAGTGGAGGGAATCGACCACCTGATTGCGTTCGCAAGTTGCTGGTTGTCAAAAGCTAAGAAGAATTACTCCACTACCAAGCGAAAGGGATTAGCAATGGTATACATGCTTCAAAATTTCTGCCATTATCTGCTTGGAGGCCACTTTAAGATGTATACCGATCATTCGATGTTAAAATATCTAGTGAACAAGCCTGTGTTGAGGGGACACATTTGTAGATGGGTATTGTTATTCTAGGAGTATGACTTTGAGGTCGTCGTAAACCCGAGACGTTTAAACGTAGGCCCCGATCACTTGTCCCAAATTGAGACCAGCAAAGAACCCACAAATCTAGAGGATGGACTCCCAGATGACAGCTATATGCGGTACACGTAGCAGATGGTCACTTTGAGGATATAATCCATTTCTTAACTATAGGAACCATGTCGTAGGGATATTTTATTCAGCAGAAGAAGGAATTGGTGATACGCACAGCAGATTTCACTGTGATTGTAGGACACCTCTACAAAATGGGCAATGATGAAATATTACGTAGATATGTCCCGGAGTTCGAGTGAGGACAGATCTTGACCGAAGCACATGGGGAATTTGCTGGTGTACATTATGCGGGTCGCGCCATAGCCCAGAATATTCTTCACGCGGGATTATGGTGGCCCACTTTGCATCAGGATTCGAAAGCATACTGCCGAGCCTGTGATGTATGTCAACGAACAGGGAAACCATCACGGAGAGATGAAATGCTGCTCCAACCACAGATGATGCTACAACCATTCGAGAAGTGGGTAATCAATTTCGTAGGACCTATCGAGCTATGAGGGAAGATGGGCATGCGCTATATCATCACTACGATGGATTATTTGACCCGATGGGTAGAGGCAGAGCTGGTTAAGGATTGCATGGCTGTGAAAGCTACAAAGTTTTTGTTTGAGAACATACTAACAATGTTTGGTTGTCCCAAAATTCTCATGAGTGATCAGGGAACGCATTTCCTAAATGAAACGATCAGCGCACTCACTAAGGAGTTCCAAATATATCACTAGCAGAGTACGCCATACCACTCGCAAGCGAATGGGATTGTTGAGGCATTCAACAAAATCTTAGAGACAACGTTGACCAAGGTCTACAATGCGTGACGAAATGACTGGGACTTGCACATCCCTATTGTGCTATGGGCATACCGAACCACGTGCAAGAAGTTGATGGGCCAGACACCTTTTTGGTTAGTCTATGGCAAGGAGGTCGTTATGCCTATGGAATATATTGTGCATAGTCTGCGGATCACAGAAATCACAAGTATCGCAGACCATGGGGCTTTAGAGGAAAGGCTCACACTACTAGAGGAACTGGAGGAGGAACTGTTTTTGGCTGGATTCCATCAGCAAGCATAGAAACAACACGAGAAAGTGTGGCATGATTTCCATATCAAGGTGCGCACGTTCAAGGAAAATGATCTAGTATTGTTATACGACAGTAAGTTCAAGAAATTCCCTTGCAAACTCCGAGTGCATTAGTTAGGACCTTATGTCGTCAAAGAAGTTACCAATGGGGGTGCGGTTTAGCTTTCCAAACTCAATGGATACCCCTTCCCGAGCCGAGTGAATGGCAATTGCCTAAAGCTCTACATGGGCGAGCAGGCCGCCTGACTAACCATTCAAGGGACAGTCTCATCGCTCCAGCCAGTTGAAAGAGAGTGTGGTACAATAAAGCAGTCTGGGGGAAAGAGGCGTGAGTACCAGGCTACGCGTCAATTTAGCTCATCAACAAGATCACATTTGCGTGATAAAAATTGCATCGATGCATTGCTAAGAAGAAAGTTGATCGTTCCTGTCACTATTCATGACAAGATGTTTGCATTATGGAAAAAGGGAGTGGGCAGTGGGCAATTAAGAGAGGGAGTACGAATCGGATATGGCACAAGCTGCCACAAATGTTACAAGAGGATGCTAGAACAAGTGGGAACCAATGAATTTAAAATTCGAATCGCTTATAAATCACTAAGGGGCATCCACCGGGCGACCTACACTTTTGGAAAATACATGGTAGTTATTGATATGGATTTGTTCATTATCTCTGCACAAGGAATAAGCCTGAGGGTGGTGATATGGTCGTTGAAGTAGCAAGACTCTCTAAGGAGTAGGGTGTTGACAGCTGCGGGCGTCCCAAAGGTTGCAGCATCAACAGTCAGGGAGGTACCAAAAACGAGGAGACATGAAGCAGAATTGGTCTGGATGTCATTGCCCCACCGGAGGGTAGGCCGACGAACTATAATAATACAGAGAAAGGATGGAAAGATGGATACCACGGGTAGAAATGAAGTTAATAAGTCGTCTCTAACGAACCTTGAGGATCAAGATCTCACAAAAAGCAGCAACGGTCTTGCAAAATTGCAACACAAGCTACAGCAAACAGTGCGAAGAGTAGATATGAAGGTTGGAAGTGGCTGCAGTGGTACAAGGAGGTCTCGTATTTGGCTCCCCTGCTTGAGCTAAAATCCTATGAGGGGGTGTTCTGTGTTGACTGAGCAGAGCAGAATGAGCATCATCAATCACAAGGAGTGGTAAAAACACTGAAGCAAGAGCCGGACGAAGCAAGAGATAACCAAGAAGTAGTAGGATGACAAGCTCCACTTAGAGGGAGGTGAACCACAAGGCCATGACAACTCGTCTCGCCACACCAACGAGTGTCTCGGTACAAGTCACGATGATTGTGTTGGGGGACTGTTGGGTAGCAGAGGTCCCGCGTAACAGTTTTGGGTCTGAGAGCCTAGAAAGTAGATAAAAATGTTGTAAACCTCTAAAATATGCGGAGCGCAAAAGGTAAAGGACTGAGTCAAAGGGTTGTCCACCTGAAAAATAATATAAAATAATAGGAAGTAAGTCAATCCATGAACCATAGATAGGTATAAATAGAGCGCGACTCTATGAGGAAAGGCAGTTCCTTTTGGGTATGATCTTGGATCTGAAGTGTAATGGGTTTTTTAGGCAAGCACTCTAAAATCGTTTGTAAGTCTGAGTCGGGGGTTTGGGCAGTAGATAGAGGCTCTACAGTTGTGTGCGCAGAGGCCTGGAAGAGTCTGTAACTGATTGTGCGGACCCCTACAGCTGAGTGCGGAGGGAAAATCTAGATGTACTGGTGATAAGTGGAAATAAAGATAAGTTCCTTTTGAGAATTCTGTGTCAAATCTGAATTATCGTGAATCTAGCATTTTGTATGAATAATAAGACTATTTTGATCTATGTGCATATGATTGCTTATTGAATACTTGTGAATCTAGGTTTAATCTTAATGATTGAACTAAATAAATCTGATAAATGTTTGTTTAAATACCATTCTAAAGTAGATCCGAGTTGTAATACTTCATCCAACAGATTAGATATGTACACTACGCACTAATAGATAGTAAGAGATATTTGGGATCTACGCAAATACAGCGTAGTGCGAAGTTGCAGAACAAGGCGCGAAACCTCCAAACCACATCTAAACATCCCAAGGGTGCGGAAACCTAGTTCCAGTACCCTCCCCTGCTACCTCGGGTGAGACCTCAGTCCCTACTTCAAATCAATAACTTTTTCATTTCATAATCATATTTAGATACTCTACTTCAGTGAAGGGAACTCGCATGTGCACACAACTGTTCTTAAGGCAACCAACATATATCTAGTGAACTTATGATTTAGTTAATTCATCATATGTTTATACTTATAGTGCATCAATAATTTATTAAACATTAAAGAGTAAACATGTGCAGTAATAATAGAATAAAACATCACACATAACCCACACACATGAAAACCAATATTTAAGGTGGAAACCCAATGCAGGATCAAACCCACCTACTGCTGTTGTCTCTATCTTCTTTTTAATATGAAGAATAAGTTGTTTACAATCTTGTACTGGTGCACACTCATACCAGTACATAGGCACCCATCTGTAGAAGGCTGCAACCTTCTCTTGTTCTTCAGTTTCTACTAGAAGTTAGCTACAACCCCTTGGCTCTTGTACTAGCTGATATGTTTAGCGATACGTAGGCACTGGCCTACCATATTCACTTGTTCTCCAGCGGTTATTGGAAGGGAGCTCCAACCCCCTAATCTAATCACTAGCCACTACTGGTCGGAAGCTTCAACTTCCTCACTGAAGGCTTCAACCCTCAATATCCTCCAGGGACCACGTTTCGTAAATTTTCAAACTAGATACTCCTAGTACACAACACAATATGAAGGCCATGTTTCATCAAATTTTCACACTTGACCCATTAATAACATTAAAGCTCAAAATCAACCAACACTGCAATACATCCAACAAATACATCTGCATCAACCAATCATTGAAACCCAATCATCAATATCTAATATAACTGAAACCCAACCATCAATATCTGAATCAACTAAATTAATCAATCACTGAAACCTCAAACACTCTGAATCAAACAATCATTGAACCTCTGACACAACTAAATCAACCATTCATTCAAACCTTCATCAAAATTCAACCAATCAACTGGAACAGAAAAATCATTATAACTGGTACACATATCTAAACCCAGAACACTACATCAACAACCAGAACCATATGTAACCTCAAAAATCATGTGTCAAAATGTATATGCTACTTCAATCAAGCCAACCTATGTGTATACACTACTTCCTTTAACAAAACCTGCATATACCTCCAAAATTACAGAATCATAAAAATCGTTGAATGAAAACTGTACCAACTAGTAACAATTTGAAGATCTACTGTCAAATTATAGATATATAAACAAACAACATCAAATATCACCCTTCGTGGTTAATCAATCAATCAATCAGACTCAATCTCCTTATGCATTTAGTTCTACTTTCAGATCTAAGAAGACATCATTTACAGATAGAAGTAAAATAACAACATTAATCAAATAGATCAGTCATCTCTGAACAACAGGCTTTTCTTTTACATATGCTACTTGGAAGTGTCGAACCAATGTGTATATGTGCCTTCACCAAGGAAAACTAGTGTACAGATCTGTAGAAAAAAACTTATAACTTTGCAACTATTCCAGTCTTCATATATACCCATATCATAGTATTTAAAGCACAAAACATTTGTTAGCACTCAGATCTAGCCTGCCCATTACCAAGTCTCATCATGATAGTCATTATGATCTTGATCCATCATTAGATATCATCCATCATCAAACACTCAAGTGCATACTTAGTCCAGATCAAGAAAAGCATCAGAAACCCATAACATTCATAATTTCTTTCGATCTAACACTTCATAAGATATTCATTACTTGTGCACTTAGCCCTTTGATCTTCCCCTCCTTATATAGTTGTATCCTTTTTCAATACCTCGGACCAAAAAAACACTTAAAACCTGTGGTATTCTTAGACGAGATCAAATAACCATTACTCTGGTCAATATTGTGGGTTAATACCATGGTATTAACCCTTGGTATTCTTTCACCTTAATTTCCTTAATTTTTCATCCCATGCGCGCTTTTCTTCTTGTGAAAGTGTGCATACGTATATGCTCTTTTTGTACACTAAACCCACATGTATAGGCTCTTTTTGTACAGTGAACCTTCGTATACAACTTAACATACCTGAAAACATCTTTTTTCTTCAACTTCTTGATTCTGATCTACAGTCCTTTGTTCCAACATCCTGTTCTTCTATATTATTGCCCTATTACCTCTGAATTGATCTATTATAATGTGATTTTCCATCATACATCACGTATGAACTGATTTCTCTAAACTTCCCTACCTTTTCTCACATCTGTAAGCACAACTGCCATGCATTCTCTCACATTTTCTTTACACTTTTATCAATTAGTTCATTCATCAAATATCAAGGAAAAAACACACTAACAATCTTCCTGTATCAAACCTTTGACCATTATTTTCTTCCATCATTCTGTCACCTCTGACCTGTAGATTCATCTCCATTCCATCATTTTGTCACCTCTGATCTATCCTGTAGATTCATCTAGTTTCCATATACTTGTCCTACTATAAGTGGTTTTACGTCAAGTACAACACATGCATCATAATGCCAGCAATCTCCCCCATTGAACTTGATGGCAACTACTTTGGTGTTTGGTCACCACAACTTGTAAATAACACCAAGTTGTTCTAAACTTCAAGCTACTCTCCAAACACAACTCTTCAAACACCAAGCTACTCTCCACCTTTGACATCAAGGGAAAAGGGTTGACTGACCAATGTTAAATGAAGACTTCCATATGTGAACAACTGAATATGAACATTGATCACGCTTCCCCTAGGCACATGATGAATTCTTTGACTAAAATCCCCCTTTATACACGCTAAGATGACCTATACCATCAATGCTCCCTCTCAGCACATGCAAAGTACCATATATGATCTACACCATAAGCATTTGTCACTAACATCTAGACCAGCAACCTGTATATGTCCATCATCAGTTCCCAAGATATGAAAATGTAAATATCATCAACCTATGACAAAGTATGCCACATATAGATATCAATTCATCCTCTTGATCTCATCAAGGTCAACTTGCTTCATTTCCTTATTAGAAAGAGCCTTATCATAACCTTCCATGAATCAACTAAGCATATGTCATATCTCCAAGAAGTAACACAAAATCATTCACATCATACCATATTTATGTGAAAACACCATAGTCATAATCTATGATCGTAACATCATCATCAGGAATTGCATGATATTTCCACAAGAACCCTCAACATATTAATCATGTATCATCACTAGGGAACATCCCACATCTTATAAGCATCAACCATGATAATCAACATTTGTGAGTATCAAACTTATCATCATAAAGTAAGAATTCATCATCATTCTATGACCAAGTAAGCCACATCTCTGAATATCCATGTCTTCAAATAAATATGTCTTCATGAGACCTGCAATAACACCATTCTCTTGGCCAACCAACAATATTTATCAATATGCAACTTAAGTAATCATCCATGTATCCAGCATAATGTGTATCCATCAAAGAGATGGCAATATATATCTAACAAACCATGAGCTCATAGTCATTTTTCAAACTTTCTTGATACCATCAATATCAACAATCCTCAACCATGTGAGAGCCAATAACTATCGGAATCCTCATCCATAACTACAACATATGAAGTTTATGCATATTTGAAGGCATGATGACAACAACGTAAAAGGAATGACACTTATCAAACAATGAAGTTGTGTACTCAAGCTTTTCTCTTCTCCTTGTCCTTATGAAGATCACCATGTAAGCAACATACCATATGTATTGTATGCATCATCAAAAGGGTCATCCATAATCATCCATAAATCGGATCTGAATAACAACTATGTGGCTCAAGAAATATAAGTATCATTTGAGATTTCATCATAGGCAACTCATGACTGCAGCATAGCATGATGTATAATTTAAACACTTAAACAACATAAGTACAAAAGACTTCTAAACATAATGCCAACAATGCATTATTAAAAGCATAGCATATTCTCCCCATAAACCTGTGCCAACTGTTCACTGTCAAATCTGATCATTGCATGTATCAGTAAGGATCATCAAGGCATCATCATCAATTAATTATACATCAAGTCATCAACAACTTATGAGGGTCAAAATCACTTCTACATATCATCAATAGACTATAATCATCATCAATCATAAGAAAGGATAATTGATAATTGAATGAACCATATCAAACCCCTTTTCTTGAGTTTGTCTTATTGCTTCTACATCAAACCACCATATACGTGATTGTGCAGCTTCTAACTCACGTATATACGCGACTTGTACTCATGATAACTGCATATGAGTATTACAACACTGAAATTTCATATTTCCAGTTCCTCCTGAGTCTGATCTATCTCTATACTGAGTTATGCCACATTTTTCTTACTGTAATTCCTTCTTCTTCCATACCTTGGAGTGTGATGATGTTTGCTCCTTTTGGTATGTTCACTAGAATTTTCTCCTGCATTCTTTTGCTATATGCCCAAACTTGTTACAAGCATAACAACTTATATGTTTCATATACCTTCTAAAGCAATCAATGGCTTTGTGACCAAACATATTGCAAGAACAACAATGTCCATTAAAGTACTTGGAAGCTGATGATCTTTCATTGTGACGGTTATTAGCTTGAACAATTCTACTTCTACATCTTGCTGCAACATGTCCAAAATTATGACAAATAAAACATTCAACATTATTTATCAGAGGAAAGAATAGATTAACACTTCCATAGTTAGGAGTAAATGATTTTATTTGAAGACTTTCTTTCCTTGGTTGTTGATGGGGTTGACCTCTTATCTCCTTCTTGAGCATTTCAGATTTTGCACTAGAGTTCCTCGCTTTAGTTTGTGAGCTAGATTCACCTTTAATAGTTTCATGAAAACCAAGACCAGATTTGATGCCAGGAGACCTTTGACTACTAAAAATATCATCCAAAATATTAGTACTATCTTGAAATCATAAAAATTTTTCCTTTCCTTCTAATTTACCTTTTAGGATATTTGCCTCAGCATGATATTTCTCTTCCTTTTCAAGATACTACTTCTTCATGATTTCTTCAACTTTTCTTCCTTCTTCCAATTGTTTCCTTAATTTGAGAACTTCATTTTCCTGTTCTTCAAATTCTTGAAGTAGTTCTTCATTTTGCTTATTTGAATTGTTAAGATCTTCTTTTAGAGAGGTGACCACAACTTCAAGACCTTCATCGTAACTGGTTCTTTCTATAAGTTCCTTGGTTGTCATGTCCTTTTCATTCACTTCATTTCTCAATGGTGTCACTTCATCCTATAGCCTTTGACTTTGATCTTCCTTTTCTTTGTATTGTTTCTTCATTTTGTTTCCTTCCTCCAATTGAGCTTTTAACTTGGTAACTTCTTCTTTGTAGGCACATTTCCTTTTATCAATTAGCTCATTTTGGTCTCTGATTATGTCTCTGAGCTTTTTAAATTCTACCTCTATTTGAATTCTTTCTCTTTCACCCATAAGATAAAATTTAGTTGTTTCATTATCTTCAAATGAATAGAGAAATGTATCACCAGAACACAACAAATTCGTACTTGATAATTCTTTTTCTTGTTCATCTTCATTCTGAGGTGATTCTGAATCTGAAGAGTTTCTTCCACATAATAGCCAATTGTCTCTCCTGTTGTTACTGATCCTTTGAGGTGTCTCTTTCTTCTGAGGAACTTTTTTCTTTAGCTTCTTTCCCACTGATTCTATGAATCTCCTTCAAGCGATCAAGCTTCTGCCAAAGGACCCGCTCTAATACCAATTACTGGTAATAATACTGAGAGGGGGGGTGAATCAATATTATCAAATCAATAAATTTTTCATCTCATAATCAGATTTACATATGCTACTTCATTGAGGGGAACTCGCATGTGCATGCAATTGTTCTTAAGGAAACTAGCATATATCTAGTGAACTTATGATTCAGTTAATTCATCATATGTTGATCTTTAATCAATGCATTAGTAATTTATTAAACATTAAACTATAACCATGTGTAGTAATAATAGTATAAACCATCACACATAAGCCACACATATGAACACCAAGATTTAAGGTGGAAACCCAATGCAAGAGAAAAACCACTTGATGTTGTTGTCTCTATCTTCTTTCTAATATAAAGAATAAATTGTTTACGATCTTGTACTAATGCAGGCTCGTACCAATATGCAGGAACCCACCTATAGAAAACTAAAACCTTCTCTCGTTCTCCAATTTCTATTGGAAGGGAGCTACAATCCCATGGCTCTTGTATTGACTAATATTTTTACCGGTATGTAGGTGGTAGCCTACCATCTTCACTCATTCTCCAACACCTACTGGAAGGGAGCTCCAACCCCCTGATCTAATCACCAACCACTACTAGTTGGAAGCTTCGACTTCCTCACTAAAGGCTTCAACCCTTAGTATTCTCTAGGGACCACATTTCATAAATTTTTAGACTGGATACTCCTTGTACACAACAACACAATATGAAGGCCATGTTTCATCAAATTTTCACATTGGACCCATTAATAACAAAAAAGCTCAAAATCAATCACCACTACAATACATCCAACAAATACATTTGCATCAACCAATCATTGAAACCCAATTATCAATCTTTGATATAACTGAAGCTCGACCTTCAATCTCTGAATCAACCAAATCAATCAATCACTGAAACCTCTAACACACTGAATCAAAAAATCACTCAACCTCTCACACAAATGAATCAACCATTCATCCAAACCTTCATCAAAATTCAACCAATCAACTGGAACAGACATATCACTGTAACCAGTACACAGATCTGAACACAAAACACTACATCAACAACTTGAACCAACTGTAACCTCAAAAATCATGTGTCATAATGTATATGCTACTTCAATGAAGCCAACCTGTGTGTATACGCTACTTCCTTTAACAAAGCCTATGTATACCTCCAAAATTATTGAATCATAAAATCCTCTTAATCAAAATTGTACCAACCAGCAACAATCTTAAGATCTACTCTCAAATTACATATATCTAAATAGACAGTAACAAATATCACCCCTCTCACTTAATCAATCAATTAATCAGACTCAATCTCCTTATGCATTCAATTCTACTTTCAGATATAAGAAGACATCATTGACAGACAACAGTAAAACAGTAGGACTGATCAGATAGACCAGTCACCTCTGAACAACAGGATTTTCTTTTACGTATGCTACTTGGAAGTGTCGAACCAACATGTATATGTGCCTTCACCAAGATGAACCAGCGTACAAGTCTACAGATTAAACTTATAACTTCGCAGCTATTCCAGTCTTCAAATATACCCATATCATAGTATTTAAAGCACAAAATATTTGTTAGCACTTAGATCTATCCTATCCATTATCAGATCTCATAATGATAAGTCATTATGATCCTTATCCATATTTAGATCTCATCCATCATCAAACTCAGGTGCATACTTAGTTGGGTTATGTTATATACTTTCCACGACTAGCCCATGTAGTTAACCGAAAGTTAGAGGGGGGGCAGAGCCCCCCCTTTGTTGAGCCTATTGCGTAGCGTGGGGGTCACAAGCGGTTTGAGGGGTGCAGGTAACCCCACTCTATGGGGTCTAGGGCAACACCCCAGAAATTTTTTTTGTTGGACCCTATATTAGGTTGGGCAGACCTACCTATGGTTTTGTGCATGATTTTCGCACATGGTTTTGGACGTGATGGTTTTCGGTCCATGGTATTGGATGCTTCATCATGTATAAATATGTATTGTAACATTGAAAGGAACATAATGAAAAATCAAGATGGTAGTCCCGGTTTTGGGATCTAGGGGAAATCCTCTGTGCATATGTGTTTTATGTGTTATGCTCTCGCATTGTTTATTTTCTGTGTTTTAGAATTCGTATGCAGGTAATTTCTATACGGGGTTAAAACCTACAGGTCCAAATCAAATAGAGCATCAAAAACCCATAACATGCATAATTTCTTTTGATCTAACACTTCATAAGATATTCATTACTTGCGCACTTAGCCCTTTGATCTTCTTCTCCTTATATAGTTTTAGCCTTTCTTAATACCTCAGACCAAAACAATACTTAGAACCCGTGGTATTCTTAAATGGGATCAAATTACCTTTAATCCACTCAATATTGTAGGCTAATACCATGGTATCGGCCCTTGGTATTCTTTCACCTTAATTTCCTTAATTTTTCATCCCATACACGCTTTTCTTCTTCTGAAAGTGCATGCATACGTATATGCTCTTTTTGTACAGCGAACCCGCGTGTATATGGTCTTTTTTTACAGTGAACTCGCGTGTATATGATCTTTTGTATAGTGAAGCCGCTTATACAACTTAACATACCTGAAAACATCCTTTTTCTTCAAATTCTTGATTTTGATCTGTAGTCCTTTGTTCCAACATCATGTTCTTCTTCTATACTATTTCCCTGTTACCTCTTAATTGACCTGTTATAATGTGATTTTCCATTATACATCACTTTTGAACTGATATCTCTGAACTTCCCTGTATGTTGTCACATCTATAAGCACAACTGCCATGCATTCTATCACATCTTGTTTATACTTTTATCAAGGACAACACACACTAACAATCTCCCTGTATCAAACCTTTGACCATTATTTTCTTCCATCATTCTATCACCTCTGACCTATATATTCATCTTTGTTCCATCATTCTGTCACCTCTTATCTATCCTGTAGATTCATCTAGTTTCCATATACTTGTCCTGCTACAAGTGGGTTGCCATCAAGTACAACACATGCATCATAATACCAACAAGAACCTTATCCTACAAATGCATAAGGAAAGATTCCACACACAACATCTTCTTCTGCACCTCCTCTCAAGTTAATGGCCAAGAAAAACTTACTAACATAGTCCTCTGGGAGTTATTTGATTTCAAGGTCAAACTTGGCTAGCCACTTTTTTTGGTTTTTAGGAAGGTCATGATGATCACTAGGAATATTGACTACTCCTATAGTTTTCCAAGGATGTACTTGTTGTTGTTTTCAACCATGATGATGGGTTGATGAGGTGCTTGTTGTGGAGGAGGAACTACAACATGGATTTGTGGAGGAGGTGTTGGATCTCTATTTCCACTACCACCAGTGACAGTGATAGGTTTTTCATGTAGCTGAGTGGGTATTGGTAATTCAAGTGGTTTAATTAATATTTTAAGCCTTTAGGATCTAATGAGAACACCCATTTTAATAGAAGAGGAGACAATAATTATAGATTCAAAAATAACTCTTGAATATTGTCCTAGACACACTAAGCCTTCAACTCTTTGTCTAGTTAACCGGATGTCTTCAAGGGAAATTTGGTAATAAGAGGAGACTGGTGGAAGGTTTAGAGAAGGTGAACGAGTTAATGACTAATGGATGTGAGACTCTAAGGGAATATCTACATAGATAAATCATGGAGAGACTATTTTAGAAGAAGCAAAAGGAGCGGAAGTGAAATATGGGGTGGGAAATTTTTAATGTACATGTGATATTGAGGGAAAAGGTGTTGATTCAGATTGAATTGATTTTTCTTGTGACCTTCTGGTCATTCACTTCCTAAGACCCTCTTTCTAGTGCCAATTTTGTTGAGTCTTGGAAATTTCATGGCTTAATGATCCGAATAGAAAATGACATCAACCCATGGTATTCATCCACCCATGGAATTTACCCATGGTATTGTGACATCCAACCATGGTATTCATTCACCAATGGAATTGACCCATGGTATTGTAACTGAAAAATACTATAAGTAACAAGTCGCATTTTGTAAAAGGATAGTTTTGTCTGCCACAATGTAGCTTTTACAATGATTCTCCGTTTAATAAAAAAAATTCTTTGTGGATTTGTTTATTGAGCATTCTCCTCTTTTTTCTTTTGGCATTTCAAGTTTTCAAATCTTGGGGGCTTCCCCCCAAGATCCGGATCAGTGGTATCAAAGCAAGTTATGTTTCAATGGGCATGAGGGTTTGATGCATATTTAAGTTTCAAATTTTTCAGAAATATTAAACAAACTTTAGGAATGTGCTGTGTCATCCACAGAGCATTTTCTTGCGCCAAGCGGGATTAATTTTTCATTTTTTTTCATTTTTTTGCAGGATTGTTTTTGGAAGGCGAGTTTGCAAATCATATCTAAAAATTTTGGTGTAAACTTTATAAAAATAATAAATAGATCTAGATTCCTTATGAAAAATACCTAAATTAAAAAAAAAAAGAATCGGCTAAATCGGAATCTAGAGGAGGGAGATATTGCTGATTTAAAATCAATTATCTTGTAGAAATGTTTTTGATGGCAATTCGTGGACGGAAGCTCTCCTTATTTTTTTCAATTTTGGTTCATAATTTCAAAAATGTGATTATATATCCAAGCTCCTCTCCAAAAATTGTTCATTTTCAAAAGAAAAAAGGGTCGAATTGGAGTTCGGATGTGGGAGATATCATTGGTTCAAAATCAGCTATTTTTTCAGAACTTTTGTGACGGCGGAAAAGTTGCAGCGCGAATATGAGATTGTAGAGTGTCCAGATAAGGATTTCCAACACATGGGAAGATGAAAAATGGTACTTTTGTTTCCAAAAACATGCTATAATAAATATTTTGAGTTATATTGACCGAGTTATGTCCATTTTAATTTTTGAACAACATTTAGAGCGGGTTCCCATGGATACATGCCCTCCCAGCTTGCTTCAGTAGGCACCTACTACACATTGATCAGTTTCAGCATAGCAGCATTTGTCTTGGGTTCTTTGGAGATGTTCCCTCCCACCCTAGGCTATGTAGGCACCTACTACTTCATCAACAACCAACATCATGGTTATGGGTCAACCACACAAAATCATTGTCTTCAAAGTCCATTTGCTAGGCCACACATTGTCACTATCACAATTGGTCACAAGCATTACAAGGTATCTCTATCCTCGGATCTTCATTTTTTATGGTTATGGGTCATCCACAAACCCACACTTCATCAAAGTCCATTTTCTAGGCTGCACACTATCAATATCACAGTTAGTCACAAACATTACAGGGTATTTCTAACCTTGAATCTTCATTCATCATGGTTATGGGTGTTCCACAAACCCACACTTCATAGAATTCCATTTGCTAGGTCTCACATTGTCAATATCACAGTTGGTCACAAGCATTACAAGGTATCTCTATCCTCAGATATTTTTTCATCATGGTTATGGGTTAACCACATAAAACCCTTCTCTTCAGTGGCTCTTCATATTCAACAAAGGCTTCGCAAGGGGAACTTAATGCAATGGGGACCATTGCTTCTTAAGGAGGGAGGAATGATCTGAATAGAAAATGGCATCAACCCATGGTATTCATCCAACCATATTATTCATCCACCCATGGAATTTACCCATGGTATTGTAAGTGGCATCCATCCATGGTATTTATCCACCCATGGTATTGTAAGTGACGTCCACCTATGGCATTCATTCTCCCATGGTATTGTGACATCCACCTGTGGAATTGACCCGTGGTATTGTGACATCCACCCATGGTATTCATTCACCCATGGAATTGGCCCGTGGTATTGTAACTGAAAAATATTATAAGTAACATGTCGCATTTTGTAAAAGGACAGTTTTATCTGCCATAATGTAGCTTTTACAATTATTCTCCGTTTAATAAAAAAAAATCTTTGTGCTTTTGTTTATTGGGCATTCTCCTCTTTTTCCTTTTGGAATTTCAATTTTTTAGATCTTGGGGGCCTCCCCCCAAGATCAAGATCACTTAACATCGAAGAAATTTCCTATTCAAAGCCACAATTAGACTCTTTTCCATTGGAATGACAATCTTGACTTGTTTTATGTGGGTCTAGTTATCCCTTCACAATGTGTTGCTCCAATGAATGTAGACTTTATCTAACTAAAAAGGAATCATAAACAACTAAGAAATATGAACAAATGTAATTAAATCTTAATCTATGCATCTATCTATCTTGCTACGTTTTAGTCTAACTATTTAAGTATCTAGCTTAGGCATAAATCTCATTTGAATGAATAACAAGAGTCAACATACATTCAATAATGTAGATTAATCAAATGATTACTAAAATTAAGCTACTATAAATGAAACAAGCCATTCGACTAGTTGTAAAACTCATCAAATCTGCATCATTCACCCACAAGGTTTGTATAATTCGACAGGCATATGAACATAAAATGATAATGAAATATTTGATGGATATACATCAATCAAAATTATATTGTAAGCACCATACTACAATAGAGAAAATCAATTAAACAGTTAAGAAACTCACTCAGCAATACTAGTTATACACATGAAGTAAAATAATTATGCATTTAATTAAAGTGAAAATAGATAACTAAAAATTAGCGATCATTTACAAGACAACATAGTCGAAATGATTTCATTAAAAAAATTAGAATGAAATTACAAACAAAATTTCTTACAATTCACTCCAGTTGAAGTAGAAATCATAAAAGCTTCAGTTTTCATATTAAGAAACACTGAGTGGATTAGTGTAGCATCAATGTTCTTAGCAAAATTTTGAACCCCGTTGCATAGAGCCAGACTCCCACTTAAATAGATTACATAACCATGAGATGATTTGATTCTCCCTAAAACTTGCTAAAACTACCATAGCATTGTACAAGCCTAAATTTTCCATTTTGTTGAGCATTTAGGTTTCTCTAGAAGAATATAAAACTACTTTAATAGCTTCAACCATTTGTGTCCTAATAGAAATGTGAAGAGTCCAAAACTTGAGCTAAAAATCATGGGATTACTCCTTATTAAATAGCACAGCCCATCTATTTGCAATCATCTCAATCTTCAAAGAGAACCAATCATTAATTAGGACAATACTTGCATACACACTTGAAATACGTAGAAATTAACACTTATGTCTAATGACATTAAATCTCAAAATTAGCAACAAAATTTGTGACAAAAAACATTAACCTCCCATATGATCATAACGCTGTAATGATTTTGATTCAACTTCGCTCCCTCATTAACGAATATGTATAATGTGATAGTACAAAATATGTAATAAACGAGTTGACAAGGTTTGGGTGGATTCATAGTGGAATTAAATTGAAACTTCCATGTTATGATTAAGATAACGAGTGAAGGTGCCCATGGGGCTTTGGGTTGACGGTGAATGGGTGCACTGGTAAGGCACTCCTTGCGATAGGTCACTAGTTCAAATCCCCCGTGGGTGCTTACCTACCAAAAAAAAAAAAATAACGAGTGAAGAAAATAAAAGAGTGATCAACCATTACAAGAAGTAGTGATCTATTTGCGATGGGATATGTCTCTTGTGGGTAGCAATGGTTACATTGAAAACTGCAATTAAAAGAGAAATGGTGATTTGTTGATGATTGCAACCAAGATCATAGTCCCTATTTTTGTTTGGGAAATTGTTAATGGATGTTTTCATCCTGTTCTTCATAGAGGCAACACCTCATTCACTTACAACAAATATTATGATGATAATTGTGATAACCTTAAGTGTTGATATACATCAATAACATGATGGTATGGAAGCTGTAACAACTAGAATGATATCACATGTGGAAGTTCTATTCAAGTGATCATAAAAATGCGTGAAGAGATAATATAAGTTTTATTTGACAAACCATATCCATTAGTATTTTTAATTTTGTTATGTCCACATGGTATTTCATGGTTTTGATATGTTGTGGTACAACCATTTTACAAGCGATCAAAACTTAATAATATTATTTACGTAACAAGAACAACATGGAAACATGTAATAAGGTGGATTCGTTGTACTAGTTACAACCACCCTCCAAAAATTTTCCTTAGCCTATTTTGGAGCCTCCCTACCAAACTTTCACAACACTTTGTCTTGCTTTTTCAAGTACTCAAGCCTCAGCATTTTCCTCACACAAAGGCAGCTTGTCGATCATAGTCGATCCATTCCCCTCACAGGTTGTTCACCTGGACTTGGTCCAGCTGCAGGTTGAGTAGCTTCCCCTTGAAAATTGTGCATTTATGGATGGCAGCCAACCTTCCCTCTAGAAATTGTGCAATCCTGTCTGGCAGCCTGCTGGGCTCGAGGATTGCGCAATCTTGCCAGTCAGCACTCCCAACAAGATTTGCACAAATTTCCCCAACAGGGCTGCTCAGCCTAGGATTTGCGAAAATATGGGCAGTAGTCAGCTACTCTACCCAGAAATTGAACAATTCTCTTGGACAGTGAACCCATCTCCCAGCCAAGAATGCACATTTTCCCCAAGTAGTTGAGCAACTACATGCATCAACAGTCCATTAGACCAGTTCCACCCGAGACCAAGGAAACTTGACTTGCATGCATGCATGACTTTCTCTTCCTGGAATAGCAATAGACAACATTCAAAAGGCATCCCATGATTCAAGGAGCTATTTTTAGCAGTTGGGGGTTACATGCAAAGTTGTTTTAAGAGTTTCCCTCCAAGTGTCACTTTTTCCTAGATTTGTTGCATGTGCGTCATGAGGCCAAACTTATTTATTTGATGCATCAGAGCTCATTCATTCACATCGATCTTGGAGCTATGACATCCCATAGCACATCCAAGACTCTTCGACACGTTCGACTAAACTATTCATGGGTAAGTGGCCTCAACTTGTCTTTTTTAGCATTTCTATCGCTTTTAGTGTATTTGCTTCTGTGAGTGTCGTTTACTTGATTTCTTGGAGTGCTTGTTTTTGTTTGCATGTATAATATCTTGTCCTATTTCTTTTTCAGTTTTTGTTGCTATTTCACTGATGTCACATGCATGAAACTAGTTTGCATGGACGTTCACTCAACCGGCGAACTGCCTTACCCACATGCATGTTGATCTGTTTACTAAATATTCATTCATGTTTTGCATGCACTGTCAATCACTTCCACTATCACTTAGTGTCACCATGCATTCATGGTCTTATTTACTTTCAGTTTCCTGTCGGCAAGTCGGGCCACCCTTGGCCAGGAATCTATCTTCACCAAGGCTCCATTGTGCAATTCGGGGAAGGAAGGCTCACCTTCCTCCCCATAAATGCGCATTCATGCCAAACACTAGCCTCCAAGACTATTTTGCACATTTCTGGAGGACAGTGGCTGCTTGGCCCAAGAAATTGCGCAAATTTGTCTCTGGGCCAATAGTCCTTCCTAGCTGGAATTGCGCATTTCGCAATCCCAGTATCCAGTTGCCTGATTGGATTGTGCATTTCACTGATCTAGCAACTCATCCTGCCTACCAAATAGCCCATAATGCCTTTTGCATAGTTCTAGCATCCAATCACCCAACCTCCCAGTAAAATTTGCATAATCTTGCTCATTAGTTTCCCAAGTATGTGATGTGTCCTCCCATGAATTTTTTTTGTTTCCACTGACATATTTCTTGCCATGCATGCTGCTTGTTTGCAAATCTTTCAGGTTCATCTATCCCAATGGCTTCCAAGAAAACAGGATCACAGGACATTGATGGAGTTATAGCTAGAACAACAGTTGAGCAGGTGTCCTCTAGTCTGTCGATCTATGAAGATACAAAGTTGTTTCTAAACAAGGACATCAAATTGAAGTGGCAAGAGGTTAATTAAACATTCACAGGCACTTTTGGGGAAGGCCTCTGTTATCACAAAACCAATACTAATGGATGCTAATCAGTAAGACCTTATGTAACTGTTTTAGACCAGAATTTTAGCTAGGGATTAGCCTCCCTAACTTGAGAGGGCTCTCTCAAAACAAACTACTGATTTATCTTTAGACACAAAGAGGGCTAACTCTTGAAATGAAAATTTAATAAACATACTGGTTGGACAGACAGCATAACATTTCTTCCATTGGGCTCATGGAGTCAAACATCTTTCAGTAATCTATTAACTGTTCATTCATAGAAGCCAAGGCATGTAATGTTTAAACATTCAAGACATTCTCAAATAACCATCAACTCGTAAGTACACACAGGAAGTCTGAGCACTAGGTGAATTCAGAGTGATTGTGTACTTAAAGAGCTGTAAAACATAAAGGACAAGAACCTCAACTTATAAGTATACACAGGAAGTCTGAGCACTAGGTGAATTCAGAGTGATTGCATACTTATAAAGCTGTAAAACTTACATTTGTTAAGACAAAACCACAAACATCTTGAGCATTTTAAGAAAGTATGAATCTTGGGAAGAATAAAACAGTGTTTCTATTACTGTAAAAAGCTTTATACATAGGCCAATAAAAACTCTGTTTCTTGCATAAGTATCCAACCTCACTTACATCAGAGTTTCTCCTATATATAGGAAAACAAAATTCAAACTACTTGAGACTGCTCCTCCAGCATGAGGGGAGCTCGATGGCCTAGCATTAACTAACCCTATCTATTCTTAAACAAACTTATTAAATACAAAGGTATTGCACAGTAAATACATAGAGTCCTAATCATATTGAAACTCTAATTCTATCTCCTCGTGTGCATGATGCTTTCTTGAGCTTTGACAACTGTACCATTTCTGTAGTGGCTGAAATATATTGGAGAGGCATTCACTGAATGAGCTGCCTTGGATTCTAGCTGTGCAGATGACTCATTAGTTGGTGAAGATGTGTGCCCTGTTTTCACGGTCCCTGCCTTCCATCAGTCTTTATTTCCAAAAGAACATGCTTCAAGCTGTTTAATACCTTTAATAACCATGCATAACACCATATGCCTTATGATCTGGATGCTTTGTGAACTGAACAGGTGTTCAACCCAAAATTCTGGTAACCCTACCAGAACCCTAATAATTCGTTCATAAAGTAGCTTTAGGAAGACTTTAGCAAAAAACAAAATATTTCACCTTTTGCTCCAACACTTACACCTGTCACTCTTTGAATGCTTAGATAGCCTTGTATGGTCTCTTTCCTGCCCTCGAGGCATTCCTTTCAAAATTTGCTGTCCTCAGCATCAACTTCATTGTTTTCTTACAAAACAGTCATCTACAGCAATTTCGTAGCGCGCTACGAAACTGCTGTTTTTTTATCAAAACAGAACATATGAATCTTAAAGCACTGTTGACTTAATTTCATGATTTCTTCAGCTACCTTGTACAGGTGCTAGGGATCTAAAAATGTTCAAAATGATGGAAACCAAAATTAATCAAAACTTGAAAAGCATGTCACACCATGTGCACCACGATTTATACCATCTTGTATAGCAGAAGCAATACAAATTTCGTCTTTCAATACCCACTTTACCAATGAGATGTTTCCCTAATCTCACAGAACGATCAATGAAGAGAGAATTTGGCTGATCGGGGTCCTTCAGGCGCTTTAGGTGTGTCCCAAACCTGCTAAACTTCAATGCATAGCGGAAGCCTTCTGGAGCCTGATCCCGCCAAGATTCAAATACTTCATGAGAAGGGAGACGATAAAATGTATTGTTGATCTCCACTGTGTCAAATATCTGTGTATAATGTTCAAACCATTTCTTTTGCGGCATCCCTTCTGGATAAACTACACCTTTCCAATGCTTATAAATATAACCTGATGTCCCAACTCGAAACATACCTGAGCTCTTAAACTGCTGCACTAGTGATATCTCCTGTTTCACTATAATAGTACAATCATTTTCTGCAGCATTTCTATCTTTCTCAACTTTCACCATGGAAGAAGTCCTCTGACGAACTTAATAGTTTCTCAAAGATCATAGGAACATACTCTGCTAGAGCTCGATTCTATCAGGGCTTCAATGAGAAGAAAATTAGTACTCTTCTAAACGCAACCAATGTCTTCCATTTTCCTTTGGCTCAATCCGACTTGCAAATGGAGCTTTTATGAAATAGAAGTTCAAAAGAGAGCAGTTCACTACATCATTTCATCCCAGTAACAAGTTCACGTAGCTTCACTGCATTAGAGACTGCATAACCACAATAGTCATGGTTAAAGTATGTAAACACATCCAGTCCTTGAGCAAGCTGCTTCTGGATCTATGAAGCATGCTCCTGAAGCTGCTCAGTACTGTAGCAGTCCTGGTAATTTTTTCCATGAAAACGTAGATAGATCCAATCCGCAGTCACAACCTGTGGATGTACGCATGAGATATCTTCATGATCATGTATACAAAGTGAAGCATTATAAGCTCGAAGTAATGCATAAACATCCTCACAGAACCATCTTCTATCCCTGAATTCAACAACCCAACGATATTCTTTTGGGGCAGATTGCAATAGCTGTAGCTTCTTTTTGCCTTTTTTCTTAGGGCCGGTTTAATTTAATTTCCACCGTTTTGCCATCAAGGACGTGCTTGTCATCTATAACCTTATCCACGACAGACGTGGCAGCATAAGTCACAAACCCAAATCCCCGAGGCTGGCCCGAGAGACGGTCTCTCATGATAACGGAGTCGGTTAGTTCCCCATACTTTTGCCAAGGAATCTTCCAGCTTTGTTTTCAATTCAGATGCTTCCAAAGATGACATTGAAGTCAGACTTTTCTGATAAACCAGAGATCTGTACTTTAGGAAGAAATGAGATACCTTTTGATGGACAGTCCCTTTCAATCCCATAAAACGGATCCAATGCAAGAGATAGAAAATCATTCATAAGTAGACAAAGAAGAGATTCAGAATTTTCAGAATGCACTTCTCTACATAGGAACTCATTACCTTCAGATTGATCAGACAACATGGGGGCACATCCTTTATCATCTTCTGTCATTGCAGCCCTTCTATAATTATGAGAAGCAGAATTGACCACAGCTGTACCTGTTCTTTCATCCTTAGGTTCTTCTGCAATGCTTTCCTTCTTATGATTGGCACCTTATTCAAAAGCCACCTTTCTATTAACCTCAGCTGTCATTGACAGTGGAACTGATTGAGGACTTTTATCTTGCTTAACAAGCTTTAAACTCTCACTAGAAGGCAAGCAAGCCTGTAGCCATAACTCAGATGAATTACAAACTTCACCATCAATTTGTCGAAACAGGCTTTTCTATGCATATATCATATTCCCACAGAACTCATAGGAGACAAAAGTGATCTGGGTGAGCAATGGTTTCGGACAAATCCCCAATTTCGTAGCGCAACCAGTGCAAATTATGAATTATGTGCTACGAAATCACCTAAACATTTTGCGCTACGAAACTGCTAAAAGGGTTCAAGTGCTTATTTGCAGACATTTAGCATCAAAATTTTGTTAGTGATAACAGCCTCAAATACTGCCAGGTGTACATGAACATTCACAATTTCGGCTTGTACCGAATTGCATGCAGATACCATGCATTCCCATTCGTGGACATGATTCACTGGATTGTCTCTCACACTAACCCCGAGACGACGAATTTGAGCAGTGTCAGTGGGATGAAGCTTGCAACCTTCTAGGCACGAGATTATGATGAGATGTATCAGATGTCAGAGCCCACGACTATCATGGGTCCTCCATTCAGCTTGCCCAACAGCAAAAGTAACTCCAGAGAAATTCTGAAGGATTGGGTAAAGGAGCCAACTCATTTCAGGATGACACCCAACCAGATATACAACACAAAGTTATTGAGGAAGGCATAGCAATCCTTGGTCATATTCACATGTCGACTGAGTGGCCAAGCAAGCACTGAAACCTTTCCTCAGAGTTGGGTTATCGCATTGGACCAACTAGCTAGAGAAGGAAGACCATGCAACTAGTCTGGCATACTGGATCATTAGCGAAGAAACAAGTCACGAAGGCTTGGCAGCCACCCGAGGGTATGCATGTAGAGATTTATATGTCCACCTACTCCTATATGCATTCTGTGCCCAACATGAGTTCCCAAGCTTGGAGTGGGCATGGTCACTAGCGGAGACTATTGTGAATACATATTTCAAGTCGTTATCCAAATGCAGCTTCAGGGGAGTAATCATATGATTGTCTGACCATTTCGTCACCCTATTATACGGGTTGATATTCAAATAGGATCCACCTTACATGTCAAAGGAAGCAATGGAGGCATTGTTAGGCATTGTATATTGGTATGCCTCATCATTCGGAAATTTCATAAGAATTTTCAGCGTGGAGAAGCCTTCGCATGTTCTGCCAAAGTTTTCCTTGGACGTACTTGTCATGCAAGAAGTAGTGTATCACATCTTAGTAGGATTCGCAGCTAGACCGCAACGGAAGAAGAAGACACCTCGGCCCACTCTTCCATTGTGGATTGGGTTATATGAGATCTAGAGTATCAAGCAACTGGATGTTGAAGAAAAATAGATGAAGTACTCGTTCAACCTCTGAAACTTCAACCCATATGACCCACACTACATTGTCAAGGATCACTACATTAGAGTTCAGTTCAACTGGATCCATGGGGCATTTCATTGGGCGGAGAAAGACTCATTGAGGTATTGCTACAATTCTTTCAGACCCAATGAACAGGTCGGCTTCGTTGTAGAGTGGTTAACAAAGCAGCATTATGGAAAGCACCAGTAGTAGCAGCACCAACAGAGGTAGTATATCCAAGCATACTTGTGCGCGACAAAGGCAAGAGGAATATTATCGACCACAAGGAGGAGGAACAAAGATGCAAGTGTCGAGCAGATCCACTTGTAAAACAAGAAGCTATGGATATTTAGGCAAAGAGGCAGCAGCACGAAAAGCAAACCGCGCGAAGGCAGATGGATAATAAGAGAATGGAAGAAGTAGGAAAGAGTTGCATAAGCTAAGGGAGCAACTCCGGAAAGAAACAGAGTTGCACGAACAGGAGAAGGAAGCATAGAAGTAGAAGATACAGTAGGGGGTGCATCACATGCAGATAGATGAAGCCGCACCCGTGTAAGTAATTGATTCATCTAAATAGCTAGCATCAGGCGAACAAGGTGAACCATCGCAGGGGCAAGACTTTTCTCATGAGATAGAATAGACACTTGAATAGTTGGATGCAAACATGGAGCAACAGGAGTTGGAAAAATGCACCAACCTCATGCCTCATCACAAAGAGGTCGACTCACCGACTTCATTGCATCCTATAATGATAAAGTCTCAAATGACCAAGGAGGTAATGAGATTCTTGGTGGTTAGCCCGAACAAGAGATGCACAACATCTCCTTTGACGAATCTCATCGCATAGTTGTGCAGTGTCAGAGAGTACTGACTCCAGAGGACCAAACATCTCCTGCGCAAGTTAAAGAACAAGTGATCATGACTGATGTGCACAAGCATCCAGCTGCTTTTCCCAATGCAAATAGAGTGTATGCCAAAGCCACTAGCTCAATTGTTCATTTCCTTATAGCTGAGAATGAGAGAATGGTGAAGGAACTACAGGTGGCCAAGTAAGGAGGGGACTTGGTGATAATGTCACCCCAAGATGAATTGAATAAGGCAATACTAGACGAAGTAATGTCCCTTTATACAATTATGTGAGCATTGTACTACAAGTTTGGTACTGCACACCAAGTAGTCGTCCATCTACATGGATGGCAGCAGCGATGTTCAAGAAGAGCACACATCTTGAAGAACATATATGTTTTTGTTGATAACATGTAAGCATGGATGATGAAGTACAAGGGAGCCCCTCTTCACTTGCCAAAGATGATGAAGGCCTATGCGGTCAAGCTCCAAGCAGGTATCCAGAGTCAAATTCGGAACTTTGAAGACCTACTGCAACTCATCACTAGCATGCAGGCTTCCCATGCATGAGTATTCGAAAGCATGGATGTTATAGTGCACACTCATGCGATCCCATCACTTGGGACTCTCACTTAGGTGAAGACAAACAATTAGGTCTGACAAGAGCTTGACTCATACTTTGACGAGTTGATGTGCACCGCCACCAGCCCAGACTTGCATATCCATTACGGGAATTTTGAGATATAAAATGGGCCTCCTAAGAAAAATGTACAACCAAAATGAACTTTATAAGAACCAATAGGATTCAAGATAATGATGTCAACCATGGGGGATGATTTACCATTTTTGGAGTAAAAAAGTAAAAATATTAAGAAGTAATAAAATAATAAAACTACTTTTCAACTCATATTTTCAACTTCTCTCCTTAATGTTTTACTCAAATTTCAAGCAGGAGTACTCAATGGATGCAAAATTTAATTCCTCATCCAAGGAGTACCCATGTTGTATACTTTCGATGTACCCTACTACATGAAAAATGAGAAATACATGAAAAAATGTGATTGCAATCACGTTTTTCATGTATTTATCATTTTCATGTAGTAGAGTCCATCAAAATTATGCAAAATAGGTACTTCTTGGATGAGGAATAAAATTTTGCATCCAACAAGTGTTTCTGCTCAAAATTTGAGTAAACCCATAGGGAGATAAGTTGAAAATACAAGTTGAAAATTATTTTTTTTCTTTTTCCCCTCCAAAACTTGATGATGTAATCTAATCTTATTTTATTATTTCCAGTATTATTTTATAATTTCCTTAGGAGGCCCATTTTAGACCTCAAAATCCCCCTAATGAGTGCAAACATCATGCACAAGTATGTTGTTGGTCCAGCCACATTGAGGACAATGATGTGCATGCTTTCAGATAAGTTGGACAGAGGAGCCTAAGTAGTCTACCCAGCATTGAAAATAGCAACAAGAAATGATAAAAATAGAATCCAGAATATTCCAATTTTAATTTGTCCTTGAATTAAAATTCGAATTTAGTCTCACTAGCTACTTGGAAATAATTAATTAATTCATTATGGATTAATTAGTTCGAGAAATTCAAGTTAGAAGTCTTTCTGAAGTCATGCAACAGTTATCCCTTAAATTAAGGAGATAAGATTGAGTTATATTTGAGTTGTAATTAGTTAGCTCAGTTTACTAAGTTAAGTCCAGTTAAATTAGTTCCAAACTGTTTAAGGAACTAATTGTGAGTTATCAGTGAGTGATGCATGCATGCACTCAACCACTGTACTCTAGATAATTGAAGATTCCCCCATCAGTAACTCATGCATGTCTATTCTGAGAAAGAACCAGTTGAACTAAATGTCAAGGACAGTGTACTATCAGTTGCATGTTTTCTCCTATAAAGGAAACCCATGCATGCAGAAGGACTAAGGTTCCTTGAGGATTGCGCAGTTCTAATAGGGTGTGAGATCAGTGTGAGAGATCAATTTTCCACTTGGTAACAGGGGGATTACCCAGGAGAAACTGTTGGAGGGAAGAGAGGAAGGATTGTGAGAAGCTTTGATTGCCTGTGAGTGATGAGTGCCAGTATTTCAGCAAGAATGTTGCAACTCTTGGGCTGCCAACTTTACTTTTATCAACCCAATAGTTCGTAACAAACTTGGAAGCGTCGGTGTTGTATGCACAAGTACAAGTTCTCACTGTAGGTTGTCACTTGATCAACCGGAGCGAGATCACTAGGAGCTCAAGCCAACTTCTATACATTTCAGAAGAAGCTCTATGTGTGATGAAAGGAAAAAAATATTACTCTACAAAGGCTATTCTAATTACACAAAGGAGAAAGACTTGAATGTAAAGCAAAACCTAGTAAAGCCTACTTAACAAACTAATTCTACTTTTGCCAAAAAACACTATGAAAACCATGAAAGAAAGGCCATTACCTACTCAAGGAAGTAAACAATATCTAACCATGCTATTTCTGGAAGTAAATAAGCAATAAACATATTTTGGATTTTTATGCGTTTTTATGTGAATTTAACTATGCATCTAATTTATTGTGTGTGAGTGTGGTAGTGAGCAGATGGCGTTGGAGGGTGGTTTTGGAGCTTGGGAGGATGTAGGATGGTGTGGATGGGTCCTAGGAGGTCTTGCGTGGCCTTCTAGAGGCTTTTCCCACACTCGGCCTTCAAAAGAAAGCCTACAGGAAAAACTACAGGAGAACATAGGAAAATTACAGGAGGAAAACGGGGAAACTACAAGAGGCCTACAGGTGGAGGCCGAGAGAAATTTTCATTGTTTTGAGGGTGAGAGAGTGGGTGGAAAAGTTGGATGAAGATTGGAATGAGGTGTTAGGGAACCTAAGGTCTACCATGAATCACCATGAGAGAGAAAGATGATTGGGTTTGCTCAAGGAGAGAGGAAGAATTTCTATGGAAAATGAAAGAAACTAGGGCAGAATTGAGGTGAGGTTTGGGACACCTATAGGGCATGGATCGGATGGAGGATGTTATTGTTGATAATATGGCCTACTGCTGGAAGAGATCTACTGCATAGGAACTGACAATAAACCAAGAAAATCAAGCAACAAATGAAATGGCTGCATCCTAGGAAAATAGAGTTTTGCATTAAAATGGCCTAAACTATGATGTGTAGAAGGAAATGTTGGGAAATGCTGCAAGAAAGGAAAGCATGAAAGAGGACTATTGCAAATCAAGAAGTGAACATGATAAAGAAGATCTAAAGCAAAGAAAAAATGGATTATCAACCTACTAAAGAGCTGCAAACACTAGAAGTCCTTGGAATGAGGAAAATCTGTGTTTTTGGGGCAGCAAGAGAGTCTTTTCCTCAATTCATGGTCCCAAAGGGAGGAAGAGAGGTCAAGGAACTATTGCTAGCCTTTGGAATCTTCTCTAATCACTGCTTAACCTGCTACAGAAAGAACAAATGGAAGCAAACTACTAAATCATCAAAAGAAACCTATTCTTAACCATAAGAAAAATACATCTAACAGTAAATTAATCTACAAACTGAAGTAAAGCATACAATTACAATCAAACATAAGCTTGGCTACTTGGATTGGGCCCTAACCCAAGAGATTTATTCCTCTGAGGTAACTTAGTTCTAGCTCAAAAAGGATTCCATCTTCATTATCAAAACAATAGCAAGATTACATGAAACTGTCACAAAATAATAAGCTCGAAATTTGAGCAGAGTTTACATAAGCAAAAAATCTGACCCTAGTGAGTCCCTGGGCTTATCTACTTATACATATGAAGCTACCAACAGCTTCCTTAAATTCAGGGAGGCTTGGTTCCCAAAACTCAAGATAACTATTAGTCATCCTCCACTTCCTCGGTTGCCTTCTAGTGCATGATTCGGCTGCTTGTACTCTGAGCTGAATGAAGGGGAATTCAAAGTGAGGAGTAATAAATGAGGTGGATTCCCTCTTATAAGTCCTCTCCTCTATCTACTTCGAGTTATTGCTGCAATTTTACTACTAGATCCTTGACTTTGACCTTGAAATCCATCAATAATCTACATTAAATACATGTTAGACCACATGGCATCATAACTAACTCAACTCACCCTATAAGCATAAATATAATCAGAAAATCACACAATACGCTAAGAGAATGGTTGATTTGACTAGTTTAGGAGGTAAACTGAGCCAATATAATTACCCATTTATGATGCTCATCATCACCCCCTATTGAAGGTGTTGCTCATCCTTTGAGCAACCTAGTCAAGCTCTTCATCTTTTATGGCCCTAGTGGCCTCCCTAGCATCCCAGGCCTCTGTTGTGGTCTTCTCATGTTCTCCATAAAATCCTGCCTTTCTGTCTATGTCCTTCCACTACTCCTCCTCTTCTTCTTATCTTCTGCTTTCCAACATGCCTAATATGAGTGGAGGACTCAGTTGGAGACCAATCCAGTTGACCTTCAGCCTTTGCATGGAGCACTTGTACATTGGCACTCTTTTTAATGCCTCCTTTAGCCTCATGGGGAATGGTATTCCCTGATCTGCAAACTATGAGGTAGGGTGTTCCATCTTCTCATGCATGCATGCACACAGTCCTCCCCAAGTAGCCTAAACATATCTTCAAGGTGTGCAATGGCTTGTTCTTGATTGGCTATATATTTAGGGGAAATTTGAGGGTCATTGGCAAGTAGGTTGTGTGTGCTGATGAGTGCATAGGATCTGATGGCTCAGCTTTTATCATCAATGGTTCATTCTACTCTTTCATAAGCAATATTTTCATTTCTTCTGCCCTCAATTCTTCATGGTTCATCCATGAGGCCATGCCCATTAATTGCAAATCCCCTAGCTTGGCATTGGGGTCCCACACATTCATGTTTGTGAGGGCCATGTTGTGTAGGTAGAACTCTGCCATCTTTGCTTTATCCTCTGAGGTGCTTTGGTCACACAAATCGATGAACTGAATGTGGTCTTGGAAAGGCATTGTGCCTCTTTATGCCAAAGTTTTTATTTGGAATTGGAGCCATTGATCCTTCAAATAAAGGCCATAAGATTTAGCTAGTGTTCTCCATTGTAATGCTTCCATGGATAAGTTGGCCATGTATGCCAAATGATTATCTTTCTCCTGCAGTTGCCTCCTTAGTATTTCATTCTCATTCTCAAGATGGCTCCTTATGATGGCTTCTCTATCTCTGAGATCACTCAATTTCGTGCCCATTTCCTTGAGCTTGTTTTCCATGTGGCCAATATCCTCAACTCCTTTAGACTTGGTTATTTGCATCCACCTATGTGTTCTCACTCTCTCTTTCTCCAATTCGAAAAACAGTGGAATGTAAAATTTCTATGGGATTATCTTGCCTCCCTCAAGTAGATTGTAATAACAGGCAAGACTAAGTTGGGGGTCAGTTTCTTGTAGCTCTTGTGCTTCCTCATTCACCTCTAGCTGTCCTCCTATCTTTTTCTCAATATTTTGTGTCTCCTATAGTTTGGACAGTGTCTCCTGTAGGACTATTTCGGCCTCCTGTAGGTTTGGTTTGAGGTCCTGTAGAACTGCCTCTCCCTTCCATGTATAAGATCTTGGAGTCCCCCTTTCATAGGTTATAGGTGTCTTAAAAGGATATTCTTTCACCTTGTCAGATGGTGAATCCTCAATGGTAATGGGAATCTTTGAGGAGGGTTGAGTTTTGCCCGTTTTAATTCTTGTGCTCTTCCTTGCCCTAAAATACATGGAGGTCGCTTGTTTCCTATTTTGCTTCTACTTGATTAGTGTACTGAGGGTAGTGAGGGCAACTGCTGCTTCTCTTTCCAAATTTTTAGGGGACTCTTCCCCTTGCTCTACCCTCTCTGACTCCTTTTCTCCCTCTTCTGTCTCTTTTTCTTCCTCCTACTCTAACTCTTCAACTTTTCCTTCCTCTATTTCTTTCCTCTCTTCATCTTCTCCTCATTGATGTTCTTCCTTCTCACTGACAACAGGACTGACATCATAGGTTAATGCCTTGATGTCATCCTCAGCTGTCATATTCCTGGAAACTTCCCATGCTATAGGGAGTGTAAGGGTATGGAGGGATTCTTCCACTAGGATCTTGATTAGGCCATGGTGAGCTAGCTGTTGTGAATTTTCTACTTGTACCTTGGTGCTGGAGTCGATGAGGGACTAAAGGAAGAAGTAAGGGATACTGAGCTTTTAAGGTGCTGGGGTAGTGACCCTACTGATGAATTTAGGGGTTATTTCGATGGAGAGGCCTCTAATGGTTACAGTGGCATGATTTCTTGTGTGTGGGACCAAAGAGAGAGCAAATTCTTTGGCAATTTCATCATCAAACCCTCTAAACTTCTCAAAGAAATTCATCCAGCTTGCCCTTGTAAATATGTCCGCCACTTGAGGATGTGCATGGAGTCTAGTGGAGTTAGTGGGCTCTTTTCTCATAAACCCCCCTATCATAATACCTATACTTCTTTTGAAAAACCAAATATGGAGGTGGATACAAGGATTTTGAGTGAAATAGGAAACAAAGGGGATTTTTTTTTTTTTTAAACAAAAATTCCTTGTATGTATTTTTACCCTCCTAAAGACTTATTTTATCCTCAAATTGAGACCACTTCCTTCATATATTGATATTTAATAGTGGGCATTCATGAACCCTACCTCTTCACGCTGAAATTTGTGCCAAAAATCGTAGTTTCTCCTTTCAAAATGACTCATTGCCCCTCCTGTAGAAGCCTGTTGTCCCTCCTGTAGATTTCCTGGAGGTGCTCCTATAGATTTCCTGTAGGTACTCCTATAGAAAATTCTGAGAGCAAGAATATGGAGGAAATCGATGGAGGATGGTGGTTACGAGGCTGTGGGGGCACAAGAAGACTGTTGTGGCTGAGTTACAAGGAGAGAACGAAGAAAAGGTGGTGAGAATGTGCGGAGAGGAGTGCTCATTACCTTTTACAGATATTTTCAATTATGAGTGTTGGGCTGGCAAGGTGTACGTTGCCCGAATTAGGATTGTTGGTCCCCACCTGTTTGGTCATCATAGCCCCTCCTTATAATCATCCCTCATTATTGCATCAAAGTTAACTCTTCCTCCCACTACCTATCCTTGGCATCTTCTGCTTGAGTTGACTGTGCGCACGTGTGGGTGACATCTCATATGAGTGGAGTCAACTAAATGAGGGTGGCCAAGTTAACTAGCCACCTTTTGATTTCAACCATCTCGTTGCCTTCATATGATTTCTAATTACACAGATGCAAATAGAGGAGAGACGTAGTTACTTACCTATGATCCAAGTGTATTTACTGTGAGGTGATGTGGCTTTCTCTGCTACATGCCTTCAATTTTCTTCATGCATGATGTCTCTGCTTGCTGATGTGTGTGTTGTGCTTTTGTAGGTTCTTCTTTTGCTAGAGCTGAGCTGCATGGGCCTTTTCAACCTGTAGATGTACTCTTTTACTTTTAGTGCTGGACTTCTATGGGATTAGTTGCTACAAGAATTCCTACATGAGCTCCTACAGCTGCTTCTCTTCTTGAAACTTCAACTTTTTCCTATGTTTGGAGCTCAAGCATAATTCTAGAGGTGTAATGAATGATGGAGGGACAGTAGTTAAGCTTCAGTAAGGTTATATATATATATAATATATAATATATATATATATATATATATATATGTATATATGTATATATGTTATAATGATATATATATATATTATTTTTTTTTTTTTTTTTTTTTTTTTTTTTTTTTTTTTTTTTTCAGAACTGAAAAACTGTTTGTTGTGTGTTTTTTCTTGGACAGGAAAAATTGATGCTTGGGGTGTGATGCAGGCTTGGAAATGATGGCAAGGAGGCTTGAAGGTGGTAAGAGGGATCATAGGTTCCTCATGAATTTGTTCATGTCCCTCAAACTGCCTCCTGTAGACACTTTTGGCTGTCTATCATTCCTACAGGAGCCTCCTATAGAAAACACAGAGCCTCCTGTAGAAAACATAGTTTTGAAAGAAAAAGGTACAGTTGGGTGAAAGAGATTGCAAAAATTATGGAGGAAGCTGTGGAGAAGATGAGATGGGTGTTTGTATGAATGTCAGGGTCCCTCCTATAGAAAACGCAGAGCCTCCTGTAGAAAACATAGTTTTGAAAGAAAAAGGTACAGTGGGGTGAAAGAGATGCCAAAAATTATGGAGGAAGGTGTGGAGAAGATGAGATGGGTGTTTGTATGAATGTCAGGGTTCCCTTGGCACCTTCTTCTGCTCTCTGTAGTCCTCCTGCAAAGCTAAAATGCAATAAAAATTCATTTTTCTTTCCCTTTTTTTCCTTTTTTCTCTCTCCCATTTTTTTTTGAAACAACTAAGGCACCTTAGAGAGATTTTCACCCTAACTTCCTGCCCTAGCTGCCCCCAAGGGAGGTTTTCACTGAGGGATCTTATTCTTTCCCTTTTTTCTCTTTTTCTCTTTATTTTTTTTAACATTACTGGGCTGCCTGAGGAGAGGTTTTCAACCCAATGATGGGACTCAAGTGCCTCATGGAGGTTTTCACTTGAGTACTTATTTTTCTCTTTTCCTTCAATGAGTGGGTGAAGTGGGAGCTAGGACATGCTCCACTACCATCACTGTTTTATTCAAATCTTCAACTAACTCTCACTTGGAGAGGGGTTTCTTGTAGACTTTCAACCGATGTCCATTGACAAGCATGGGGATGGCTTCATCATCAATAGTTCTGATTAAAACTGAATCATTGTCATCACATTTCTCCACAATGTAGGGTCCCAACCATCTTGTCCTCAGCTTGCCTTTGAAATACTTGTATCGTGAATCATAGAGTAGTTCCCAATCTCCCTCTTAGAATTTCTTCTCCCTAATATTTATGTCATACCATATTTTTCTTTGAAGCTGAACTACCTATGTATGGAGAAGGGCTTGCAATCAGTATTCATCCAATCCATTGAGTTGACGTAATCTTTCCTTCTGTGCATGGTTGAGGTCTAGGTCCAGCTAAGCTGCCATCCTTAGGGTATTGAATTCAAACTCTATTGACAACAAAGTCTTCTTCCCATAGACCAGTTCAAAGGGTGTGAACCCTGTGGTGGTCTTCCATGTCATGTTGTAGGCCCAAGTGGCCTCAACTAATCTATCCACCCAATATTTTCTGTTGCTGCTTACTACCTTGGTTAGGATCCCTTCCAATGCTATGTTCATGACCTCCACTTGCCCATTGGCTTGTGGATGGTAAGGGTTGGAAGTCTCGTGCTTGATCTTATGATGTGTGAGTAGGTCTTCAATAAGGCTGGAAGTGAACTGACTGCCTTGGTCTGTGACCAACTCTCTCGGATACCAAAACTTGTAGAATATGTTTTCTCTCAAAAACTCAACTACTTTTTCCTCTGTCGCTGCTTTGATTGCTTTTGTCTTTGCCCACTTTGTCGGGTAGTCGGTGCACACAATGGTGTATTGCTTCTGTTTTGAAGGGGGGTTGATAGGCCCCCCAAAGTCCATGTCCCACTTCTCAAATGGATCAAAATTCACTTGAGGTTGCATGGTAATTTCATCCTTTAGAGTGGGCTTCCCCATGCTCTATTCCTTCTCCATTTCCCCTAGCATTTCGGTTTTCATCCATTGGCTCCTGAGGAATGTTTCCTTATTCTTCTTTCCCTATAGGTTCTTCGAATATGTCTGGTTGTTCACCTAAGGGTTCTTCTTGATCGCAGCCACTAAAGAAGAGAGAAGGTTGGGAGTGTGAAGCAGTGGGGGTGTTGGGTAAAAATTTCCCGAGTTATCTTGATTCCTACGAGGCATGAAAGGAAATATTTTTGGTTGGTTTTTTCTTTCTTTCTCCGCACACTGATAATATCTACAAAAATTGAAATTGTGATTGAACAAAACAAATTGCAACTAGCTGAAATGAACTTGTTGAATGGAAATTTGCAGAATTGAAAAGGAAAGCAAGGAAATTCAGAACTGAAAGAAAATAAATGACTAGTCTACTTTTTCTGAAGTAAACTATTAGCATAATGTTTCAATAGGAAATAAAAGAAAACAGTAATCAAAGAATACTCTGACGCTTCCCTGGAAATGGCACCAAAAAAGTAGTGAGCGCCATTATTATAGCAAGAATGCTACAACTCCTAGGCTGCTAACTTTACTTTTATCAACCCGTTAGTTCGTAACAAACTTGGAAGCGTCGATGTTGTATGCACAAGTACTAGTTATCACTACAGGTTGTCACTTGATCAGCTGGCACGAGATCACTAGGAGCTCAAGCCAACTTCTATAGATTTTAGAAGAAGCTCTATGTGTGATGAAAGGAATGAAAGATTACTCTATAGAGGCTATTCTAATTGCACAAAGGAGAAATACTAGAATGTAAAGTAAAACCTAGTAAAGCCTACTTAACAAGCTAAATCTACTTTTGCCAAAAAACACTATGAAAACCATGAAAGAAAGGCCATTACCTACTCAAGGAAGTAAAGAATATCTAACCATGCTATTTCTGGAAGTAAATAAGCAAAATACATATTTTTGGATTTTTATGCGTTTTTATGTGAATTTAACCATGCATCTAATTTATTATGTGTGAGTGTAGTAGCGAGCAGGTGACGTTGGAGGATGGTTTTGAAGCTTGGGAGGATGTAGGATGGTGTGGATGGGTCCTAGGATTTCTTGGGTGTCCTTCTAGATGCTTTTCCCACACTTGGCCTTCAAAAGAAAGCCTACAGGAATAACTACAGGAGGACACAGGAAAACTACAGGAGGAAAACAGGGAAACTACAGGAGGCCTACAGGAGGAGGCTGAAAGCAATTTTCACTGTTTTGAGGGTGAGAGAGTGGGTGGAAAATTTGGATGAAGTTCGGAATGAGGTGTTAGGATGCCTAAGGTCTACCATGAGTCACCAAGAGAGAGAAAGATGATTGGGTTTGCTCAAGGAGAGAAGAAAAAGTTCTATGGAAAATAAAAGAAACTAGGGAAGAATTGAGGTGAGGTTTGGGAGACTTGTAGGGCATGGATCAGATGGAGGATGTGATTGTTGATAAGCTGGCCTACTACTAGAAGAGATCTGATTTATAGGAGCTGACAGTCAACCAAGAAAATCAAGCAACAAATGAAATGAGTGCATCCTAGGAAAATAGAGTTTTGCATTAAAATGGCCTAAACTATGATGTGTAGAAGGAAATGTTGGGAAATGTTCCAAGAAAGGAAAGCATGAAAGAGGACTATTGCAAATCAGGAAGTGAACATGATAAAGAATATCTAAAGAAAAGAAAAACTGACTATCAACCTACTAAAGAGCTGCAAACACTAGAAGTCCTACGAATGAGGAAAATTTGTGTTTTTGGGGTAGCAAGAGAGTCTTTTCCTCAATTCATGGTTCCAGAGGGAGGAAGAGAGGCCAAGGCACTATTTATAGCCTTTGGAATCTTATCTAATCACTGCTTAACCTACTATGGAAAGGACAAATGGAAGCAAACTACTAAATCATCAAAAGCAACCTATTCATAACCATAAGAAAAATACATCTAACAGCAAATTAATCTACAAACTGAAGTAAAGCATACAATTACAAGTAAAGAGAATCTTGGCTACTTGGATTGGGCCCTAACCCAATAGCTTCAGCCCTCTAAGGTAACTAAATGCTATCTCAAAAAGGATTCCATCTTCATTATCAAAACAATAGAAAGATTACATGAAACTGTCATGAAATAATAAGCTAGAAATTTGAGCAGAGTTTACATAAGAAAAAAATCTGACCCTAGCGAGGTCCTAGGCCTCTATACTTATACATCTGAAGCTACCAATAGCTTCCTTAAAATCACGGAGGCTTGGCTCCCAAAACTCGAGATAACTATTAGTCATCCTCCACTTACTCGGCTGACTTCTAGTGCATGATTTGGTTGCTTGTACTCTGCGCTGAATGAAGGGGAATTCGAAGTGAGGAGATAAATGAGGGGGATTCCCTCCTATAATTCCTCTCCTCTATCTACTTCGAGTTATTACTACAATTTTACCACTGGATCCTTGACTTTGACCTCGAAATCCATCAATAATCTGCATTAAATACATGTTAGACCACATATCATCATAACTAACTCAACTCACCCTATAAGCATAAATATAATCAGAAAATCATACAATAAGCTAAGAGAATGGTTGATTTGACTAGGTTAGGATGTAAAGACCCCATATAACTACCCATTTATGAGGCTCATCAATGATCATCTGTGAAGATTGTACTAAGAGCTGGCTAGCTGTGAGAGCTAAGGCTTTGTATAATTCTGATGTATTTCCACCTTGTATGATAATATTGATAGTGGGGTTTTTAGCTGAGGCTTTCCCTTGAGTATTTTCTATGTTTCATGTGTATTGATTCTTCTTCTTCTGGGTATATGTGTTCAGCTCAATCTTGCTCAATCTTTAAGCTTCCGCAAGTTTGATAGTAGAAGTAGATTATATTATTTTGCTTTGGTATATTGCATTATTGGGTTAATGTACAATCACATTTTATATATGGTCTCAGAGTGAGATTTGTAGAGAATTTGCAGAATTTCTACATGGTATCAGAGCTAGCTGATCTATAGAGAAATTTATACATGGTATCAGAACAAAGTTTATCGGAGTTGTGAACAGTATACAGAGAAGAGAACTTGAAGTTTGGAGTTCGAGGTTGCAGGTGCAAATCGAATTCATATCACACTTCAAGGTTGGCCAATGGTGTTCTATGGATTGTGACTCGAGTATGCCTTGGAAGTTAGCTTGAATTTCATAGCATGGAAAGATAGAATGGAGGTTGTATTAGAAGACAACTACTTGAAGGATTTCACTGATCAAGAAATCCCAAAGCAAGCTTCAACTAATGCACAACAGTTGGTTGAGTGGAAGAAGTGTGTGGCGAGGGTGAGACAGATCATCCTTAGAGGGAGTTCAACACCATATTGTCTCAAGTATCCATGGGAAGGATACTCCATATTCCATGTGGAATACATTGAAGGACCTCTACCAGAGCAATAGTGACCAGAGGAAATTGGTGCTCAAGGATAAGCTTCTAGAATCAAGATGGAGAATGGTGATATTATTTCCACATATCTGAACAAGCTCACCACCAACAGAGATGAGCTTGGTAGTGTGGGAATAACTACTACCACTGATAATATGGTGAGCCTCACTCTCCTTGGCCTTCCAAAGTGCTAGAGTAGCTACCAAGACTCTGTGAATGGATGGGAGAAATTTCCAGATTGGGAATGACTGTGGTCGGATCTAATGCAGGAGGAGATCAAGAGGAGCACTCAAGATGGTTCTTCATCCAAGGATGATGATGAAGAAAATATGGCCTTAGCAAGTAAGGCAAGGAAAGGGAAGGGAAAGGATTCCCATTCCAAATCAAATTACTCTCATGGAGGGAAGAATGGTGACAAGTCTAAAGTGAGATGCTTTAATTGTCACGAGATGGGACATTATGCAACTAATTTCCCATTGAATAAATCCAAGAAGGGATCCTTGGAAGGATTAGAAGGTGAGGAATTAGCCTCATAGTTCGAAATGGAATTTATCCTCATCGCATGCATGGTGTCATCGATGATGGGTTGTGTTTGGTATCTTGACAGTGGTGCCTCATTCCACATAACCGGTGATAAAACTTTATTCAGTACCTTAGAGGAGAAAGACCTCAAGATGTCAATAGAGATGGGTGATGACGAAAGGTATAGTGTTTCAAGAGTGGGAACAGTTGCTTTTCAAAGGGAGCATGGAGCTCCTATCACCTCGACAGATGTGAAGTATGTGCCTGGACTAAAGAAGAACTTGGTATCGGTCGCGATGTTAGAGAACAAAGGCTATGATGTTGTCTTCAGTAAAGGAAAGGCATTCCTTAGACACATCACCATGAGATAGGCGAAACAGATTGGTTCATGAGTTAAGAACATGTATGCTATTGAGGTTCAAGATGCATGCAAAGCCTTGAGGAGCAAGGTAAATGTTAGAGACTTGGTGGTTGAGAGGGAGAATCAATTACCTCTCTAAATGCAGTCCCAAAAGAAGTCTCAGACAATTGTGGAGTAGCCACAAGTGGAGAAGTGGGCAGAGGGATCACATGCAGCCATACCTCCAGGTGAGATGGGGCGATGTGAAGTGATAGTCTCAAGAAGGTTGAAATTGGCCAAGGTCCATTGAGATGTTTTATCTCATGGATCGTACCTTTCTACGAGAGCCCAAAGTACATAGCAGCAAGAGGAACTTGTGGGATTGATGTAGTCAGAGATAAAAGTGACAGAGGCTAGAGCAGTCAGATATGGAACAGAGCAGAGAAGGATTGAAAATAGTACAGAAAGGTAGAGTCAGCAGAATCGCAAAGTTTTTAGTTGACAGAGGCAATAGCAGTCACAAACTTTGATGACAGATGCATCATATTGATTCAGTTTGGATGTTTTTTTGTTTCTAGAGTTGCTGGAGCAACAACACAAGAGAGAAGTGTTGCATGCATAACATTCCAAAGGTTCACGATCGAGATAAAGTTGAATTCCTTTATTGTTGAGAGGGAGTGTTGAAAATAGCAACAAGAAATGATAAAAGTAGAATTCAAAATATTCCAATTTTAATTTTTCCTTGAATTAAAATTATGAATAAAAATTCGAATTTAGTCTCACCAACTACTTGGAAATAATTAATTAATTCATTATGGATTAATTAGTTGGATAAATTCAAGTTAGAATTTTTTCTGAAGTCATGCAACAGTTATCCCTTAAATTAAGGAAATTATCCCTTAATTAAGGAGATAATGTTGATTTATATTTGAGTTGTAATTAGTTATCTTAGTTTACTGAGTTAAATCAAGTTAAATTAGTTCCAAACCATTTGAGGAACTAATTGTGAGTTATCAGTCAGTTGATGCATGCATGCACTCAACCAATGTACTCCATATAACTGAAGATTCCCTCATTAGTAACTCATGCATGTCTATTCTGAGAAAGAACCGGTTGAACTAAATGTCAAGGATAGTGTACTATTAGTTGCATGTTTTATCCTATAAAGAAAACCCATGCATGTAGAAGGAATAAGGTTCCTTGAGGATTGTGCAGTTCTGACAGGGTGTGAGATCAATGTGAGAGATCAGTTTTCCACTTGGTAACAGGAGGATCACCCAGGAGAAACTGCGCAAGGAAAAAAGATCTTGGAGGGAAGAGAGGAAGGCTTGTGAGAAGCTTTGATTGCCTTTGAGCATCTACGAGGATTGTACTGAGAGGTGGCTAGCTGTGAGAGCTAAGGCTTTGAATAAATTTGATGTATTTCCACCTTGTATGATAATATAGATAGTGGGGTTTTTAGCTAAGGCTTTCCCTCGAGTATTTTCTGTGTTTCATGTGTATTGATTCTTCTTCTTCTGGTTATATGTGTTCAACTCAATCTTTCTCAATATTTAAGCTTCTACAAGTTTGATAGTAGAAGTAGATTATAGTATTTTTCTTTGGTATATTGCATTATCGGGTTAATCTACAATCATATTTTCTATATGGTCTCATAGCGATATTTGTAGAGAATTTGCAGAATTTCTACATGGTATTAGAGCTAGCTGTTCTATAGAGCAATTTCTACACCCGGATGCTATGGAGGCAAGGATCGGGTTTCAGAAGGATCTCACAGCAAAACACAAGGACACTATCAAAGACTACCAATCTTGGCATCAATATGTCACTATTGATTAGCATAAGGATGTCAAGCAGTTGGACTTCTAATCCCTTTCAACTTGGAACTCACCTTCACTCTTATCTCCCCCCTTTTGTGTTAGAACCTCTCATACATCTTCCTCGACTCACTGCAGCAATGACACCCTTGCTATTGATAGAGTTATCTTGCCTCTGTGCAACATCGCAGTCAAGGCATTACCTTAGAACCTACTGTTGGGACTCCTACACCAAACGGTTTGAGGTCTAACTGGGACTTCTTCTCGAGAGATCCCCTTGACATGTTAGCAGATCTAGCACCGCCAACTTTTCTGGCGCTAGAAGGAGGGCCTGATGACAAGCTATGTCCTCTCATCGAGTTTTGAACATTTTCACATCTTTCATGGAGTCTTGCATTCTTCTTCCCCCGTGGTGTTTTTCGAAGCATGAAAATGTCTCCATCATGGGGAGGCTTTTCAATCTCTTGTCCACTTACACGTATGATGGTGTTAGATCCCTATACTACTAGTGTAAACCCTTATTTTTATACAACCCCCTTATTATATTGTTGTGCCCATGTAGTTCCCATATTGTTATTATTGTGCCCCATAGAAGCTCATTATTGTTATTATTGTGCCCTTACATTAATATTGTTATGTTGGCTCTAATTATATAATGACCCCTTAGGCTCCTATATATAGAAAGGAGGTCTTATCATTTGTATCATCTAGGAATTATTCATTTGTGTAATGTAAAGGAGGTTGCCCCCTCGAAGAGGCTGATTTCTAAGGCGTTGAAATTTCTTTTCTATATTTTTGTGAGCTGGTTTCATAACATTTTGTATTAGAGCTTTGGATTCTAGGGTTTCGCTGCTCCAAACAGGTCATCGTGGAATTTTCTCTATACCTTTTTTTTGTGATGTTTTAGAAGCTAAAAAAAACCCATTTGATCTGAAATCTCACTTAACCTCGAGTCCAAATTTCAGATATTGTTACGCTATAATTTTGGAGATAGGATCTGAGGCAGTTAGGGTTTTTGCAAGCTCCAAAATTCCATCTCAAATAGGTCACCGTGGAAGTTTCGTTATAATTTGTTTTCTACGAAGGTTTATATTCTAAAATTAAAACCCATCTGATCTAAAATCTTGGTGAAGCTCGGTTCCAAATTTCAGACCCTGTTTCGCTATATTTTCGGAGATACAGTCCAAGACATTTATGGTTTTTGAAATATCCCAAATTATATCTCAAACACGTGACCTGGAGAAAATTGTGATAATTGTTTGTCTAAGCATTAGATTGAAATTTCCTAAGAAGTTATAGAAAGAGGATGTCCTTTAGTTTTCTGTGTATTGGTTTCAAGTCCTAATGTCAAAACATTGACACGTGAATTTCGTACAAGCTTGCTTTACTGAACTAGCCTATAATCTGGTCATCATGGGAGATAGGGCATAACTCTTTCTTGGAGAATCCAATTTCGATCAAACTCGTGGCATTAGAGAGAGGACACAGAAGGCTACTGCATCCCACAATTGCAAACCTTGAAGATCTGAAATTACATAGTTACAGTCATTTAAATATCGAGATCCTAAAATCAAGAAAAGGTGATATGAGGAAGTTTGATGGCAAGGATCCAGTAAATTGGATACTACATATGGAACAATATTTTGATCTACATGATGTATAGCTATTACAAAAGGTACATATTGCATCTTTATATTAGAATCAAATCAATTTTTATGGTATAAAGGGCTTTGTTCTCATAAACCACTTGTCGCGTGGTCATTTTTCATGGAGGAAATGATAGCACATTATGGGGATACAAAGAAAAACACCTTCTTTAGCCAATTGATAAATCTCAAACAAAAGAGTTCAATGGAAAAGCACATTGAGGACTTTCAAAAATTGAATATAAGGATAAATGATATTCCAGAGAAGCAAAGTATTGATGTCTTCATAGGGACTTTAAAGGATAACATTCAACATGAGGTTTGTCGTTGGGAACCTGATTCATTGGAAATCAGGTTGGCAAGAAAAAATGAAAGAAAAATTATGGAAATAAGGAATCCCACCACTCACGACTATAATTATGGAAGTGTTTTTCTCCTAGCCTTCTACAACCTACAAGGTTTACACCACAAATATTGGAAGAAAAAAGAGAAAAAGGGCTTTGTTACAATCGTGATAGAAAATACACTAAAGGTCATAAGTGTGCTGAGAAGAAATTATTTTACATAGATTATAAAGAGGAGGAAGAAAAGGATCAAGAAACATCAAACGAAGAGGATATACACCAAGAACCAACACCAAAGAAAGAAGAAATGAATCAGACCATATCTTGTAATGCATTGGCAAGAATTACCACTCCTCAAACTCTCAAGATAGAAGGACATATCAAGAAGAAAAAGGTTCAAGAAGTGAAAGATCACATCGAGAAAGGAGAAATGAATCTGACCATATCTTGTAATGCATTGGCCAGAATTACCACTCCTCAAACTACCAAGATAGAAGGGCATATCAAGAAGAAAAATGTTCAAGAAATGAAAGCTCACATCGAGCATCAAGAAATGAACCTGACCATATCTTGTAATGCATTGGAAGAAATTACCACTCTTCAAACTCTCAAGATAGAAGGACATATCAAGAAGAAAAATATTCAAGCAATGAAAGATCACATCGAGCATCAACAACAAGTTCTCCAACTGTTAAAGGATAGCGCCACTTTGTTGCAAAATCTAATGAAACAACAGGCAGATCAACATCATAGTGAAAGAAGTTTTGATGTAGGTGATTGGGTATTTTTATGACTACATCTCAAGCAAGCTATTTATGTGAAGGAAATGTTGGCAATACAACATGCACTTAAGAAATGGCGACCTTACCTAATGGGAAGACACTTCAAGGTAAAAATAGATCATGATAGTCCTAAATACTTTTTAGAACAAATATTATATTTAGAAGAATAGAAAAAATGGGTCACAAATATGTTGGGTTATGACTTTGAAATCATCTACAAAAAAGTGAAGAAAAATGTTGTTGCAAATGCACTCTCAATAAAGGATGAGGATTTGGAAGCATTGTTTTGTGTTATTTCTATTATCCAACCATATTGGATAAACAAAGCAAGGGATGAATGGAAGAAGGACGAAGAAGTGTGACCACTCATTAAAAAGTTGGAGAAGATCCCAATTCAAACAATATTGCCAGAACTTCATGAGGAAGAAAATATCATATTGGAACCTGGAAAAATCACCAAAACAAGAACCCGACAGCTACCAAAATTAAACGATTTCAGAGTATCTCATCAAGTGGAATAACTTACCCATTGAATATTCCACATGGGAGGACAAAAATTTTATACAAAAGCATCAATAACTACTCAAGCTTTGAGGACAACACTTTTTGAAGGAGAGGGGCATCTTAGGTCACTATACTACTAGTGTAACCCCTTATTGTTATTATTACAACCCCCTTATTATATTGTTGTGCACATTTAGTCCCCATATTATTATTATTGTGCCCCATAGAAGCCCACTATTTTTATTATTGTGCCCTTACATTAATATTGTTATGCTGTCTCTTATTTTATTATGAACCCTTAGACTCCTATATATAGAAAGGAGGTCTTGTCATTTGTATCATCCAAGAATTATTCATTTGTGTAATGTAAAGGAGGTTGTCTCCTAAAAGAGGTTGATTTCTAAGGTGTTGATCTTTATTTTCTATATTTTCGTGAGTTGGTTTCATAACAAATGGTGAAGGCGAAGTGGCATGGCCTAAGCACTTACATAACTTTCTTTCCATGATTCATGAGGAAGATGAGTTTTCTGACGAACGGGTCAGTTTGCTTCTTGCATATACACTTTGTCAATCTCCACTTTGTTGGGTGCTAAGCCTATCGACTGACATCATGCAATCATATGAGCACTTATGTAATCTCATTGAAGACATTTTCTATCATTTTGATCCAAACCATCTTGACCGGAAATTGTTACAGAACGGAGGGCTTCACATGAATCAATTATTGATTTTTGGCAGCACTTCTGTGACTTTCAGTTTCAAGCTCCGAGGAGCTAGATGAAATTTTCTTATCTTTGGGACCGATTCAAGTATTGACTTAAGAAATCTTCATGTCCCAAGAGAAAGCTTGAAATCAAGCCTCGCTTAACATTCTTCAATGATGGTGCTACACAATCTCATGTGGACATGTCTCAACTAACTGTATGCCTTCCTCTCATTCAACAGCTCCATCACTACCAAGTGATGTTGAATAACATGTTCACACACATGTTCATCCTTCACACTCTCCCAACATCACTTACTCAATTTTCGCATAGATTTGGTTGTGTGCCATTTGAGTTTTCATATGCATGCTTGTCTATGACCTTCGTGTTCGCACTTGGGTCTCCCTCCAGATGATGTTTTCTTGTGTTCGTCCATTCTGGACTCTTCACTTGTTGTGGGTGAGGAACAACCCATTGATGGATTTGGTGTTGCACAACCAACATGCATTGGCATTCATGAAGAGTATGAGTGGGAACTGAAACATAAACATTGGGCGAAGCCTGACTTCCTTCCATCCAAGCCCCCTTCGTTCTTTCCTAAACTCTTTGGTGAACCTGCAATCCATGATTTTGCATGTATGTCTTCATCCACTAATGCACCCATTGTTGATCACTTGCAGGACTCAACAGATGTTATCCCATAATTCAACAACGGAGAGGGTAAGTTACTCATTGAAGATCCACTTGATCATTCATCTGGCTTTTCTGGAGATACAAAGGATGAGTTTGTTCACTTTCCATCTACCCCTTTGTTTGATTCGTCTAATCATGAGGATGCCACAGAATTCATTGATTTTTCTAATCACGACAGTCATGATCCATTTACGTCCATCTTTGAAACACGAAATATGGTTGTCTTCATTGTTATATCTTTCTTGCTTGTTGGTTTGCACAACTGGGTTGCTCACGGACCAAGCCTTCACCAACATGGGTCTATCAATGTGTCCATGGCTACATTGGAAGTATCACTTCATGTGATCAGGCCCATGCACAATTAGTGTAGGAGTAGGAGTAGTGTTTTCTTTCAATTGTTTGCTTGCATGTTTGTTTGCTTACATGCTTTGTTTGATTGTTTGTTTACTTGTTTCACTTCCACTTTGCTTCTGTCCTTGCTGTTCTTTGATGTTATTCAGTCGCTTATTTCATTCATAGGTTAGTTTTGCATGAAACAATGTATGACTCTTGAAGAAACTTGGGTAAAGTACAAGAGGGCTTGTACAGCTATCACTACTTGGTTAACTGTCATCTTGCCTCTATATGATGAGCTTGTTACTTTTAATCCATGATACTTCAAAGGAAAATACGTATTGTTTGAAGTGAACCTTGGTGATAACACAACGCTTGCACTCTAACTAGTGTCACCTTCTCTAGTCAATTGTTTTTTGGTTAACCCTTGTCAGCTCAGTCAAGTAGATTAAGGTGGGGGGAAGCCTTAACAGGCATGTTAGAGATACAATAAACTACTTCTCTACTGGAGCAACCTCTTCTTCTCTCAATAAGTCAGGATCCCTCTTTCACCTCTAAAATGAATAAGTGCTATGCACGGTGAAGATGAAAATAAAAATGAAAAGTAAAAAAATTTAAAATGAAAAATGAATAAGGTGAAAGAAGAGAAAGGCTTCCTACGCAGGGAGGTGATGCAAGTAACTCCGCTGGGGTACTGACCAGGCTTGTTGGTAGTGGAGCCATGCTTGTGCTCCTATGTGACTCCACCAGGGTACTGTCCAGGCCTCCTAAAAGTGGAGCAACACCAGAGATGAAATGAAGACTCAGACGACCATACTGCTTGTGCACTTATATACACCTCAACCCCAATCGAAACAATTGAGTTTCCTTGGCCTAGAATGTGTGTCAATAGACCAAGGGTTTGGCATATGCTACATCTTACAATCAAGTTAGTGTGAAGCCAAGATCAGTTGAGAACTGAAGAATACTTTCGAAGGTGTTAGACTTGCTTTTCAAGAACAAGGTTTATTCATAGAGCTATAATTCTACCAGTGTGTCGCCAAGTGTAGTAGCAGCTACAACCACCCTCCAAAATTTTTCCTTATCCTGTTTTGGAGCCTCCCCACCAACCTTTCACAACACTTTTTCTTGCTTCGTCAAGTACTCAAGCTTTAGTTTTTTCCTCGCTTTAAGGCAGCCTATTGATCACATTCGATCCATTCCCCTCACAATTTGTTCACCCAGATTTGCTCCAGCTGCAAGTTGAGAAGATTCCCCTTGAAAATTGTGCATTTATAGAGGGCAGCCATCCTTCCCTCTAGAAATTGCACAATCCTCTCTGACAGCCTACTAGGCTCCAGGATTGCGCAATCTTGCCATCCAGCACTCCCAGCAGGATTTGTGCAAATTTCCCTAGTAGGGCTGCTCAGCCCAGGATTTGCACAAATCTACGTAGAAGTTAGTTGCTCTACCCAAAAATTGCGCAATCCTCCTAGGTATTCAGCCTAGCTCCTAGCCAGCAATGCACATTTTTCCCAAGCAGTAGAGCAACTGCGTGCATGAACAGTCCGGTCAACTAGTTCCACCTGGGACCGAGGAAACTTGACTTGCATACATGCATGACTTGCTCTTCCCAGAATAGTAAGAGACAACATTCAAAAGGCATCCCAAGATTTAGGGAGCTATATTTAGCAGCCGGGGGTTAAATGCAAAGTTGTTTTAGAAGTTTCCCTCAAAGTGTCGCTTTTTCCTAAATTTGTGGCATGTGCGTCATGAGACCAAACTTATTTATTCGACGCATCAGAGCTGATTCATTCACATTGATCTTGGAGCTCTAACATCCCACAACACATCCATGACTCTTCAACACATTTAGCTTAGCTATTCACAGGTAAGTGGCCTCAACTTGTCCTTTTCAACATTTCTGTCAATTTTTATGTATTTTCTTATGTGTGTGTTGTTTTCTTGATTTCTTGGAATGCTTGTTGACATTTACATGTATACTATTTTTTCCTACAACTGTTTCAGTTTTTGTTGCTATCTCACTGATGTCGCATGCATGAAATTTTTTGCACAGGCGTTCACCCAACCGACGAACTACCTCACCCACATGCATGTTGATATTTTTTTTGAATATTTCATTCATGTTTTGCATGCACTGTCAATCACTTCTACTATCACTTAGTGTCACCATGCATTCATTGTATTATTTTCCTTCAATTGCCTGTCGGCGAGTCGAGCCAATCGTGGCTGACTCTACTTTCACCAAGGTTGCATTGAGCAATCTGGGGAAGGAAGGCTCACCTTCCTCCCCAAAAATGTGCATTCTTTCCTAGCACTGGCCTCCAGGAATGCTTTGCACATTTCTAGAGGATAGTGCCTGCTTGGCCCAAGAAATTGCGCAAATTTGTCCCTCATCCAATAGCCCTTCCCAGCTTGAATTGTGCATTGCGCAATCCGAGTAGCTAGATGCCTGACTAGATTGTGTATTTCATTGATCTAGCAGCCAATACTACCTCCCAGACAATCCAAACTTCCTTTTGCACAGTTCTAGTAGCCAGTCACCCAACCTCCTAGTAAAATTTGTGTAATCTTACTTACCAATTTCCCAGGTATGTGTTGTGTCCTCCCCAGATTTGGTTTGTTTCCACTAACATATTTCTTTCCATGCATGATTCTTGTTTCCAGATCTTTCAAGTTCATCTGTCCCAATGAATTCCAAGAGAATAGGATCACCAGAAACTAATGGAGTTACAACTAGAATAATGGTTGAGCAGGTTTCCTCTAGTTTGTCGATCTATGAAGATACGAAGTTGTATCTAGACAAGGACATAAAACTGGAGTGTCAATAGGTTAATGAAACATTCACAAGAACTTTTGGTGAATATCTTGAAGACCGTCAGGTGTACGTGAACACTCACAAGTCTGCCTTGTACCAAATTGCATGCAGATACCCCGTGTTCCCATGTGCGAACATGATTCACTAGATCGCCTCTCACACTGCCCCCGAGATGATGACTTTGAGAAGTGTCAGTGGGACGAAGCCTGCAACCTTCTGGGCACGAGATTATGATGAGATGTATCAGATTTTAGAGCCCACGACTATCATGAATCCTCCATTTAGCTTTCCCAGCAGCAGACATAACTCCAGAGACTTTCTGAAGGATTGGGTAAAGGAGCTAGCTCATTTGAGGATGACACCCAACCAGATCTGCAAGACAGAGATATTGAGGAAGGCATACCAATACTTGGTTATATTCGCATGTCAACTGAGTGGCCAAGCAAGCACTGAAACATTTCCTCAGATTTTGGTGATCGCATTGGACCAACTAGCTAGAGAAGGAAGACCATGTAACTAGTATGACATATTGGCTCATCAACTAAAGGAACAAGTCATGAAGGCTTGACAATCACTCAAGGGTATGCATGCAGAGATTTATATGTCCGCCTACATCCTAGATGCAGTGTGTGCCTAACATGAGTTCCCAGGCATGGGATGGCATGGTCATCAGCGAAGATTGTTGTGAATACATATTTCAAGTTGTTGTCTGAATGCAGCTTCAGAGGAGTAATCATATGGCTATCTGACCATTTCATCACCCCAGTGTACAGGTTGATATTCGAATAGGATCCACCCTGCATGTTAAAGGAAGCAATGGAAGCATTGTTAGGCATTGCAAATTGTTATGCCTAACTGTCTGACACTTTCATCCAATTTTTGAGTGCGGAGAATCCTCTGCATGTTCTGCCAAAGTTTTCCTTGGACGTACTTGTCATGCAGGAAGTAGTGTATCACATCTTAGCGGGATTGACAGCTAGACTAAAATAGAAGAAGAAGGCACCTTGGCCCACTCTTCCATTGTGGATTGGGTTATATGAGTTCCAAAGTATCAAGCAAGAGGATTCCAAAGCAGAATAGATGAAGAAGTACCTGTTCAACCTACAAAGCTTCAACCCGTATGACCCACATTACATTGTGAAAGATCACTACATGAGAGTTCAGTTCAACGTGATCCATGGGGAATTTCCTTTGGCTGAGGAATACTCATGGAGGTATTACTACAATTCTTTTGGACCCAATGAATAGGTCTGCTTTGTCGTAGAGTGGTTAGCAAAGTAGCATGAAGTAGTATCATGGAAAGCACTAGAGGTAATAGATCCAAGCGTACCTGTGTGCGATAAAGGGAACAGAAAGATTGTCAACTGCATGGAAGAGCAGCAAAGCTACAAGTTTCGAGTAGATCCACTTGTATAACAAGCAGCTACGGCTATTTAGGAAAAGAGGTAGCAGCGTGACAAGCGAACTATGGGAAGGCAAAGGGATAAGAAGAGAATGGAAGAAGCAGAGAGGGACGCATGAGTTGAGGGAGAAACTCCTGAAAGAACAAGAGTTTCACCAATAGGAGAAGGAAGTGCAGTAGCAGCAGATACACCAGGGGGTGCATCATGTGCAAACAGACAAATCAACACCCATACAAGTAGTTGATTCATCTGAACAGTTGGCATCAGGTGAACAGGGTGAACCATCACAGGGGCAAGACTTCGCTCATGAGATAGACTAGGTGCTTGAACAATTGGATGCAAACATGGAGCAGCAGGATTTAGAACATGACACTAACCTCATGCCTTACCACAAAGAGGTCGACTCACCTGTTTCATTGCATCTTGATGATGAGCAAGTCTCAAATGACCAGGGAGGCACTGAGATCCTTGGTGGTCAGTCGGAACCAAAGATGCACAACATCTCCTTTGATGAATCTAATCACAGAGTTGTGCATTCTCAGAGAGTATCGACTTTGTAGGACAAAATATCCCCTATGCAGGTTGAAGAACAAGTGATCATGACTCATGTGCCCAAGCATCCAGTTGCTTTGGTCATTGCAACTAGAGTGTATGCCGAAGCCACTAGCTCAAGTGTTCATTTCCTCATAGATGAGAATGAGTGAATGGTGAAGGAACTACAGGTGGCCAAGAAAGGAGGGGACTTGGTGACAATCTCTACCTGAGATGAATTGAAGAAGGAAATACTAGATGAAATATTGTCCCTTGATACAGTTATGCGAACATTGTACTCCAAGTTTGGTACTGTGCACCAAGCAGTTGTCCATCTCCATGGATGGCAGCAACAATGTGCAAGAAGAGAATGCATCTTGAAGAACATACATGCTACTGTTGATAACATGTAAGCATAGATAATGAAGTACAAGGGAGCCCTGCTTCACTTGCCAAAGGTGATGAAGGCCAATGTGGTTGAGCTGCAAGCACGTATCCAGAGTCAGATTCAGAACTATGAAGACATACTGCAACTCATCACTAGAATGCAGGCTTCCCATGCACGAATATTCAAAAGCATGGATGTTATAGTTCACACTCATGCGATCCCATCACTTGGGACTCTCACCCAAGCGAAGACAATGAAGCGGGTCCAACAAGAGCTTGACTCATACTTTGACGAGTTGATGCACACCACCACCAGCCCAGACTTGCCTATTAGTGCAAACATCATGCGAAAGTATGTTGTTGGTCCGACCACATTAAGGACAATGATGTGCATATTTTCAGACAAGTTGGACAAAGGAGCATGAGCAGTGTACCCGGATGCTATGAAGGCAAGGTTCAGGTTTCAGATGGATATCAGAGCAGAACACACAAACACTATCAAGGACTACAAATATTGGCATCAATATGTCACTTTTGATCAACATGAGGATGTCAAGCAATTGGATTTCTATGGTTTCCTAAGTCTGAATGATATCTAGTTTGGCTTGTTCAAGCCATTGTTCTCATGAGTACATGTGCATTTTAACGTCAAGTCATGTCAAGTGTAAGTCAAGTCTTAATAGTGGATGTAACAGTCATATAGTAGGTGAAGAGTCATGAGGGTAGTCGAATGGTCACAAAGGGGAATGTCAAGGGTCACCCCACCCTTTGCTATAAATAGTCCCTCATAACTCTTGAAGAAAGCTTGGACAGTATTGTAACATGCCTTGGCTTCTCCACTGCACGGAGCTAGTACATCTCTTTGGAGGAGCAGGCAGATGTGGTTGTAACATTTCACTTATGGGGCTAGCAGGTTTACATGGATATATTGTATAATTGGAACTTACATTTTATATAATAAGAGCCGGCACATTTTCATGCATATGTTGTTATTGTAGTTGGACTGCTCTGGTTTCCTTAATGATATATGTTGTTTAAATTACGTATTTGTGTATGAACTAATTCACATGTAATTATATGAATCTTGTTGCAAATGTGTTGTATATGTTGTTAATGTTGTCACCGTCCGTGTCAACTGCTCTGCCAAACACGAGACAGACCTTTCACATGAACCTTGTTGTAACAACCATAACACTTGTTTGGACTAATTCATGAGTGTTGTATGTGTTATCTTACCTTGTACGTTGTGACTACCACATCTGTGTGGACTTCTCTGCCGGAAGATGTGTATGTCCTTTTGTGTTGTGTGTTCCTAGTCGATTTGGGACTGATCCCCTTCAACCTGGAACTCACCTTCGCCCTTATCTCCCCCCTTTTGTGTTAGAACCTCTCATACATCTTCCTTGACTCACTGCAAGAGTCACACCTTTGCAACTCACAAAGTTATATTACTTGTCTCTATGCGACACTGTAGTGAAGGCATTACCTTCCGACCCACTATTGGGACTCCTACACCAAAAAGTATGAGGTCTAATTGGTACTTCTTTCCAAGGAGATCCCCTTGACATGTTGGTGGGTCTAGCACCACCAACAAGATCATAAGTGTAGGTTCAACTCTTCGCATTAATATTTATTGAAATGCAATAAAGAATTGACTTTTGCTTTAATAAACATAAGAATGAATCGAATGATATCAATAAGGTTTAGATGAGATTGCACTGTAGAGAAGAAATTTTGCAACCAAAAGAGATATTAAGACACATGAAATATTGCTACAAACGAGTTTAAATGCTTCAATATGAGCCATTACAAGTCTAAAGAATAAATTTGTGATGATATTTCACTATAAATTTAATAATCACAAATTTCTAGTGATAATTGCAATGAGGAGGCAAGAAATAATTGCTAGTCATGTTTATTTTGGTATTTACGAGTCACGTTTTTGTGGTAATGATTATGGTCGAAGGTTATCACAATATTACCTTGTGTAAATTTGAAAACAAATATCGGAGATTTGTAAGTTGATTCAACCTTTTCCCATCACACATTTGTCATTGGAAAATGCAATGTGAAATTTTTAAGAGGAAATTGTGATCCTTCTTCCAATCCTCTAGTTCCCAACAAGGATATCCTTCTTCCAATACTTTGCAAGAAAATCTCTCTCTCAAAGAAGAATGTGGAAAAACTCTCAAAATGTGGAATCCTTCTTGGCAAAGAAATGTTAATTTCTTGGGCAATATTTTGACAGCATAACAATGCATTGATTTAATCCATTCTTTAGCTCTCCTTCTCCATAAATTTATAGATTTTGAATTAGCTCATACCTCTCCCTTGTCTCATTAATTAGATAGAGACATGAGGAAGGACATGAGGATTCCATTGGGGGTTACATATCTCCCAGTTAAGATTGGTGAGGCTCAAAAAAGACTAGTTGACCCTATATTATCATAGGAACACAACCCATTCAAAATAGGATGGTCCATGGATTGCTAACTTGGTGCTCTGGTGAATCCATGCAACTATTGAAGAAAAAAAACATAGATATGGTAAAAAAATTCTTTGGCACACTCGTGTAGTTTAATTTTTTAAATGAGCCTTTGGGGAACCTTTTGATTTTTGGATTTCATGATGTTTCTAGAAGAAAGTGATACACATGTACATGTTGTTTGTGACTTTGAGTTCCATCTAACTCATGCACTTGTGTGTGTGATTTTTCTATAATAACTTTGGGCAGCACATCATAGACTTGTAGAGGAAAGGAGTCAAATTTCAATGGCCCACAAAGTGCACAACAAGATTTGAACAACTCAATCATTTTGTCACACATGCACCCATCCTAAGAATAGTTGATCTTGAAAAATACTTCTTAGTTTGTGCAAATTCCTATAAGGAAATGGCTAGGTGGAATATTAATGCAAGAGGAGCATGTGATATATTATGAATCAAGAAAGTTAAATGAGCATGAAAGGAAATATGTCACCCATGACCTAGAACTCATAGTTATTATGCATGCACTAAATATGTGGAGATATTACTTACTTTGAAGAAAATTTGTGTTGAGGTCAGATCACGAAGGATTGAGATATTTGTTTGACCAACCCAATATAAATGTAGGAAAATCAATATTGTTGGCTCTAATTGACGAATTCAACTTTGAGATAAAGCACATTAAAGGAAATGAGAACATGGTAGCAGATGCACTTAGTCAAAGCCTACAAGTGGCACACTTGGAAACCATAAGCACTTTCTAATATGACATCGATGGAAAGATCAAGGAAGTGTTGATATAAGATGAGCATTATTAGTATGTGAAGAATTGCTTGTAGAAGGAGCCAGAAGGGATTTTGAGTAAGAATTATGTGCTAAAAGAGGATGGAATGTTGAAATTCAAGGATAAGTGGTATGTACCTTGTATGGAAAACTTGGCGAAGCTTATCTTAGATAAGTTTCTCAAAATGCCTTACTTTGGTTATCTTGGTTATCAAAAATTATGATATCCATGAAGAAGGTGTGTTATTAGTTGGGTATGAAAAAGGAAGTCAGTAAATACATTTCCAAGTGTCTAGAATGTCAATAAGTTAAAGTGGAATGGAGACACCCAACTATTGCAACCAATTCCAATCCCTGAGTGGAAGTGGGAATTCATATCCATGGACTTCACTACTAGATTTATGATGACACTAACGAAGAATGATGATGTAATTGTAGAAATTTTGAATAATAAACACATATTCAATGGAGATTATCCTGATCATATACTATTCCGGAGTATATAAACAATACATAAGCTCCTCTACGTTGATCATCAATATAGCAGCATTAATACAATAAAACATCAAGAGCATGCACACATTAACATAGTATGTAACCCGGGGAAAGCTTACAGCTGAAAACCCCACACTATCTGTATATTAATGATTGAGAACATGTAACATTACAATAGTCAATACTTCTCACAACTATCCAACACTATCTCCACCTGTTACACATAATACAGCTCAAATCTGATCTCCAAATCTATTCCACTGCTTGCCTGCCTCCACTGCTCAATACCTGCACAAGAATGGATGAGAATGGTTGAAGCAAACTCGTATTTACCTCAAAATAATAAATCACACTGGGAATCACGTGATCAGAGGCTATAATCACTTGGTATTGGCCAATTCTCATTGATGTAACTCAATCCCATTGATTGTGCAAATCCTCATGCACAACTATAGTCACAACTGATAGCAATCTGATCCTCTAACACTTGTCCCTACTGAACTGAACATGCAGTGACATGAAAATGAGTTAACTGATGTATTCTTTAGTTGAATTATGAGTTAATAATTAGTTTAACAACTCATCATTAGTCTATTTGCAGTTAGACTAATTACAACTAGTTTAACCAAGTCAAGCTGAACACAACTCCATCAACTCCACAATCAACTCCACCAAACTCAACTGGTTGAGTTCTAACTGAAGTCATGCATGCAACAACTCAGCTGACCCACAAAGAAAATGTATTTCCTTCTGACAGCTGCATGTGCCACATCTGTAGCTCAAACTGAAGTGCTTCAAGAGAATAAGATAAAGTTTATAGTCTAAATATTATTATAGGCTAATAATATTTGACTGCTCTATAATTAGACTTGACAGTGTCACCGCTGTTGTCTAAAAATAGAAGTCCATCTATTTTTTCCAACTTGACCAATCATCCATAAACAACATCCTGCAACTCATAGACATGATCCATATGTCTAAAAATAGACATAGTCTAAAAATAGACTTTGCGCCATAATTTTCCTGCGGGCCCACTTAGTGAAGGCGACTCTTTTCACTAAGCTCCATCATCTTGTCACAATCTCAACAAAAGGTTTACCAAACAACCCGTAAAACTTCATATACACCTTGACAGTCATATGAAAACCAAGGACTTTCCGTACGACAGTAAATCTTCCCGAATGCTGTGTTCGGTGCGTTACAATTTGCAAGGCAGTAGACATGGCTTCCTAAGGATATAAGATGATGACCTAGTGGGGTCTCCCAACATATACTTGATGGTACATGGGAGCACAATTCCGTACTAGACCGCTATTGAGTCACAGAAGGAGGAATCACCCAACCTTGAGCGAGAACAATAGTGACTAGGTTTAACGATGCTGGAGCACATCTCTAGCCTTGACCTCTAAATTTTGAGTGTTATGTTACAATGCATTGTTAGATTATTTAGTTCATTTTAAAGTTGATCTTGAATTATGTTTCAGTTTTCAAGCCTTACCGTATGTATACAAAAAACCTAGGATGCAGCTAGAATGAATGAAATATCCTTTTACTTCAATGAACACCTACCTACGGGAGGGTAGAGAGATCATTCTCAAACCAAGAAAACCAAGATAAGCAAATGCAATCACACAATGCATACAGACATCAATTCCTACAGTGCATGGATACTACTAATGAGAGATTTTATCATTCGCTTTCCAATATGCAACCTTGAAATGCAAATTCACTTTCACGTTCGCACTAAATGAATGCAGTCCTTTGATTTTTGATGTTTTAAATTCAAAGAAGCAAACAAACAAGTGTGAAAGAACCGGTTGATCCAAACAATTGTGATCTATGTTCGGTAGTGAAAAGAGATCGAATCAATACCAAAGATTGGTTCAATAATTGTCACTAGAAATCAACCAGAAATAACAAATGAGGAAGGCTCAATCAAACCAAGAGAGCTGTAAACGAATCTTGACCAAAACAGCAACCAAGACAATTGATTCAAGAAACTTGAAATAATGAACTAGGTCACATGGGAAAAAATACAAAATTCATTCAACAAAGCCAAAGAAAGAGTGCCTTGACCATAAACAGTGATAAACAAATGATTGAGCAAGCAAAAGAAGCAAGGGATCAAGAGGATTGGAAAACTCAGGAGGTAGAATTGAGAAAATCAATTCTACAGGTATCGTCACAGGGACAATGTTAGCAACTAGCACTCATAAGCATCTAGTTTTAGCAACAAGGCGACGTCGTCATGGAAGTACATGTCTTTCCCGCGATAGACCGATTTCACAGGTCGTCGTGACTGTGTGATGTTATTCAATGATGCACAGGGTTTTACAAAAGCGTGAGCACGATATCAGTGCGACTGTTAAACTATGTTCCACGATGATCTAAAAAACAATGGCAAACGAACCAAAAACTCCCAAACAAAAGCCAACCAATCTAACAGACAATAGAGGGACCTCCCAAATCGATCTAGGTGACCCAAGAGACTGATAATTAGTCCCCAAAAACAAAGAGAGACCAAATCAAAATCAAAACAAGAGCAAAGAGAAGAACATAGGACGGACTCCCCAGCGGAGTCGCCAATTTGTGATGCAGGAAAGTGTTCCCTCTACGAATAGAGGCAACCCCTCTAGCCCTAGAGTGGGTCTAGTCACAAACAAGGACAGATCAACAATATCTTTCCTTAAATAGTCATAGTTGGAGGCTTACCTCAACTGGTGGTCGATGGAGTTCTGTTGCGCTGCTCCAGCTTTTGCTTCCTTCTCCTCAATGAGTGATCAACCTGAAACAATGCGAAGGAAATACAACAAGGCACGTAACCGGAAAACAACAATGATCTATTTACTCACAAAGTCAAGAAGTCATGAGCTATCAAGTAAATTACATACAAGACATAGGAAAACATCATTGATTGTATTAATAATGAATAAGAGCAAGCTTACAACCAAAATCTTGACGTCACAAGCCTTCTCAGAGGAATCTAGCTGGCATGTTCTTCAAGCATTCACTCTTTAAAGATGGATCTCCCAACATACAAAGTTTCTCTCTCTCACTCACAAGTTTTACATAAATTCAGGGGCACTTCACAACCTTCCACAAGCTATCAACACTCTCACACTTGTCACACCCACACTAGCTATCTATCAAACTCAAAGCACTAACAACACTGTTCAATCCAAGAATTTTCGAATTAGCTGATCATAGCAAAGGTGAGTGTTTAAATAGGAGAAGGAGTCTCCATCAAAGGTGGAAGAGAGAGCTTATCTCCAAGGAAGGTAACATAACTGACAAAACTGCCATACCAGGGAAGGAAGGGCGACACAAACTATGCCAACAACTAGGTCTGGAGTCATCTAGAAGGTTGACTGTTGGAACAAATTCGTCCAATCTGGATCATCATGGGTGTATAACAAATCCTTAGCACTGACATCGCTAGTAAGTAATGTAGCCAGTCAGACTGTCACTAAAGATTTCAAATAGCCTCACGACGGGGCATGAAATCGAACCGTCGCGGGAGACAGATGTACTTCCACGCTGGAAGCGTGGCTGGACTGTTTATGAGCGTCGTTCAGCGTGTATATTAAGTCCATAGTCACAATGAGGCAAATAACTTAGGAAAAGTGGGTCAATTGGCAACATAAGAGAGAATTTGTTCAGTATGAGCATGTTTGACTTGGATACATGACACAGTAGAAGGACTGGGAGTGAAGGCAGTGACAAATTACTGTGTAACAGGAATGCATGCTTAGAATGTATGTCATGGATTGTTGGCTTGTTGGGCCTTAGCCCAGGTTAAGTGTTAAGCAGCCAAGCGAATCCCTACACTATTGGCCCTTTCGGCATCAATCTGTAGAGCGTGGATTGAAGTCTCACCCGAAGCAGTATGGGGGGATGCAGGAACCAAGTTTCTGCACCCTGAGATAGTCGTGATGTCGATCTTATACCCTTACTCCTATCTTTGCACAGATCGATAAGACTTTAGGGCTTATCAATGTACTTCTTCTTTTGTCTTTAAGAACCTTCGCAAAGGTATCTGATTGTCCTTCAGGTAACCCTAGCTGATGATTCAGGCACTTACGTGCCTCTGTAAATACGTTACTAACTTGTTTCCCAAATTGTCTTAGGTATTGGCCAACTTTACCATACAATTAAGATTATCCTCACGTAAATATATATTATTACTCGCATTCATGTAATATGGGGGAAACATATATTTTCGCACATCAACTTAACGTTATATCTTAAAATCAACATTCAACATAGCATAATCACAACATTTATAATAGCAGTAAAATAACGCTTACACAGATGGAAAGTACATAGTAAGTTCATAACACTTCTCTTTATTGATTATTCAGATTTCAATACAGACTCTAATTGCCCTGCGCACATAGCTGTAGGGGTCCACACACTCAGCTGTGGACTTCTACCCTAGGCCTCTACGCACTTAGCTGCAACACCTCTTCCTCTACTAAGACCCTCACTCAGCTCTCACAAATATATTACATCAATGGCTCATCACTATTGAACTGCCTTAGACTCTAAGACTCTCCTTTTTATACAATCCCATAGTCCGCAGACCAGGGGCAAATCTCCAAAATCGACACAACCTATCTAGACTAAGGGAGGAAAACCCTTTTTTACTTTAGATATCTTCATGTTCCACGACCAAAAAATGGGGAGACTTTACATTCTTTATACAAAATTTGGGCCTTCTGCCCCAAAACTTGGGTTTGTAACCCCAAAATTGACCCCAGGGGACCTGTTCCCATTAGGCCCCCAACACAAACATGGTGACTCGCCCTCAAGTCACTCGACTGGCACGGAGATCTTGTCGTGAAGACCTACCAGCTCGACTTAGATAACTGCTACTTCGACGCACTGTGTTGCCACCTGCTTCATCTCTTCAACCAACTGCTCTGTCATTGGCCCTACACTATTAGCCTGTAGCTTATGTTGAGTCTCCTGCAGACTAGCCAACTTGCCTTCAATGGTGGTCGTGATTATGTTGGCCTCGTCCAGCCAAGGCTTCAAGCGAGCCTTTAGCATGAATTCCTTGTGTTAAGTTGCATCTACCTATTCTTTGGCCACTTGCAGCTTCACTGGTCTCTGCATGATGGCGATAGTGCATGTTGTCACTTTAACCTCATTATAGTGTTGATGTAGTTCCCGCACTTCTATCTCTAGCCTCTGCACACTGGGGTCTTCTTGTAGGCTGGTGAGTACCTCAAGCGACTTCTCAAAAAGGGTCGTGCAGTTCGTCACTGCACTCTCTACTACTGCAATCACATATGTCACAACAGTCGCACGCTGCTCCCTGACTTCTAACAGAGTCAAAGGCTGGGCCTTCAACTGCAATTCTACAATTTTAAGGTTCATCTCCACCTAAACCTTTTCTAACTCTCTGTGTGTGTCATGCACTCCCATAGTGAGTTTCTGTACCCGCACATCTACTAGCTCAACCTCGAGAATGGCCAGCTCTGGGACAGTTCGACATGCCTCAACCACAACCTTGATTATTCGTTGATTCTTGTTTGTCAGGTCTATCACAAGCTACACAACGGAGTCACTTTGCACAACCAACTTATCATTGTTGACCTTTTGCTTGTTGATCACATGTAAAGCATGTTGTTCTTTGGCCCGAAGTTTTGTAATCACACCATCCTGCAGAAGGTGAAGTGCCTCACTAGGGAGCATAGCCAAGTTAAATCCCACTCCCTTGAGGGCACTGATAGCAGGCCTGTTAGCTTTAGTCGTTGTTGTCAATGCTCCATCTAACAACACTATGGCTCGGGGGTCCCTTGCATGTAGCATCCCTATGGCTTCTGAGGTGTCAAAGGCTAAATTAGTGGACGTCACACTGGTCTAAGTCTATGACGCATGGATCTGCAACTCCCATAGATTCGTTTGAATATCGCCCAATACCTATTGTTGTTATTGCTCGAACTGTTGCAACAAATCCGCGATGGCATCCCGCACTACATCCCCTATATCATTCAGATCCCCCTCTATTAGGGTGATTAGATCCAAAGACATCTTACTAGCCTTGGAATTCTTCTGCGGCCCTACCTTTTCTAGTCCTCTGGTGTGCTTGATATAGAATGGAGTTGCCTCCAGGTTCGCTCCTCCCTATTTCGTATGTTCATCCTCTTCTTCCTCTATTTCTAGTGAAGGTGACTTCTGACCTTCGTCAAAGCCGTGCTCTTCTTCGCCTGCCTGCCCACCCAAATGTTGCGCAGCAGAATGCTCTACCTTAGCCTTATCGTCAACCTCCTTTTTCCTTTTTGCAACCAATTGTTCCATCTTTAGCTTGGCCTCTTCCTTCTTGCATTGTGCGGTGGACTTGCTCGATCCCGTAGCCAAGTCCGAGGTAGTGCGCTACTCTGTCGGCCAACGGTCAAGGACCGTGTCGATTGCATCATTTGTTTCCAAATAGGGAAATTCATGCCACTTCTACTTAGGGTCCTTTCATGCTCATATTTTGATGTGGTGGAATCTAACTTTGAATTCCATGTACTCCTACAATCTGTCAAAATTGGTAGGCAATAACCGTGGCTTGTGGTTGATGGACATATGCACGTTGATCTCCTTTAAGGTCCAAAATATCTTATTGTCTTTTATCCTCTAAGGATCCTTAGTCACCCATAGGGAAGCGTACTTCGTTGCCTCTGGTAGGTCCGACGCGACAGAAGGAAACTAACTATCTTTTGGTCGCTCCCATGCTACTAGCACTATGGACATCAAGAACCATGCATAGTGAAATGTCTTGCTGAGATCATATGCCTCATGGCAATTCGCAAGGAACTCACTGCAGAGGTTGCACACCAAATTAAATTGAACTCCCTCCTCACATTGGGCCACCAAAACTACGACTGGTGCCAACACTTCATCTACGCGACACTTTTGCATGACCTTCCCTGCTAAGAATTGTGTTGCCACTTTGACCGCAGGTTCACAGATGCTCTAAATGGCGTAACTATGCCGATTCTTTACCAACTTAAACTTTTCCTTCATGGCCTCCATGAGGGCATGCTTGCTAGCCTTCATGCCAAATGCCATTGCCAGATTTTCCCTTGTGCACGACAACCACATGATCCTATGGATCAGCATATCAGTGATGGGTATTGGCTCCTCTAGCCATAAACACCCATTGTGTACCAAGCACAACAAATGCTTGATTACCACCATTGTGATGGGTGTTAAGTTGTAATGCAGCACCCATAGCAGGTTGAGCAGTCTTGCCTTATCCACACCTCTCAGTCACTTATGTAGCTCCAACGTGTTACTCCAGTGGTTTTGTGGAACATGCGGTGCATGAGTTGGTCTGTTGTTAGTGGTGTGTGTAGGGTGACCTTACTTTCATCAATGTCTTTGGGCACCTTGGTCTTGCCTCTGAGTAGAGGAACATACTTAGGCAACTTAGTGATGGGGTCAGACCCCTCAATTTCAACATCCTCCATTTCCACCCCAACATCATCATCATCCATTAGGATATCCTCAATCTCTTCTTTTTCTGGCTCTAGGTTAATCGGCTTGCCCTTTTCCTATGCGGTGGGCTTATCCTTCTATGGGTAATTTCTAGGAGATGCGCGCACCGGCTACGGTGTGGTGGCCTGCTTTCCCTTCTTGTTCTTGGGAACATCCTTGGTTGGGGTAGGACTTGGTCTAGGCAACCATGGCGAATTTGGTACTTCAGTAGGGATCTCTATAGGTGCAACCTCTGGGACAACTCCTTCTACTACCATAGCGACCTAGAACAACTCCCTCGGCTATCATTGTTTCAATGCCTAGGTCTATTGTTCTTAGAATAATATCACGGATGATTTTGCAAACAGTTTTCGGAAATCAATCGAACACTGGGAAATCAAGTAGCTCTTTGAAAAATGTGCGGTTTATGCACAACACACAGCACAACTCACAATTTTACAATATGCAAAGTGTTTTCCACTGGGTGGCCATATGTAATTTATAGGCCATTTTGAATTCAAATATGATAGTTCCCCCCAAAATCAGTTCATTAATGTAAATTGGCGGTGGATTTTCAAAGATGTTTCCCATAAATTCCGACATAAATTCCGCCCCCCCCACTCCATTTGGTCATTTTTTCGTCATCAAATCATAAACAATGACTTTAACAGTCACTTTTCAGCTGCTCTGCGTGGTTGCTCCCCTGGTAGTGCAACTCTCTGTGCACTATTATGGACTATGTGACATTCTCTCATTCTATGCAGTTCTCTCCTTGCGTAGCTCTCCAACCCAGACAGTGTAGTTTATAGTCTTGCACCTCCTTTCAGTTGCCTGGAGTGCTAAGACTGTGTTTCCTGCATATAGTCACCTAGTTGGATCACCAATGTATGGCTTCAATCAGCTACCATTCACCTTCCCTGGGAAGGGTTCTCCATTCAATTTAACCAGCTAAACTGCTCCACCATTGTAAATCTCCTTAATGACATATGGCCATAGCCAATGCATCCAAAATTTCCTTGGAAATTTATCAAATTCACTGCCATATAACAAGACCAAATCATTTACCTTGAAGGTGCATAGTTTGATGTGCCGATCGTGCCATGCCTTTTCATGCTCCTTTTGAACTTGTTGATGAAATCTAGCTAGAAATCGGTCCTCCGCAAGCTCTACTAGTTGGGTGAGCCTCTCTTCCATGGCTCCACAGTCCACCATTCCTATGAGTGTCGCTATGCTAGACTAGGTACAATGTATTCCATTGCCATCACAACTTCTACACTATACACGAGTCTGAAAGGCGTTTGCCCAATCATCTTCTTGCAAGTTGTTATGTAGGCCAATAGCACCACAGGTTCGCGCACATCCTAGTCATTTCTCTGAGCATTGGAGACCTTCATCAACGCACTCTCCAGTATATTATTTAATGCTTCCACTGTCCCATTGGCCTGCAGATGATAAGGCGTACTCTTCTGATGATACACTTGAAATTCTTCTGTCAATGCATCGATTGTTTCATTAAGAAAGTGTGTATTGTGATCACTCATCAAGATCTTTGTACAGCCAAATCTTGTCAACACGTATTCAAAAATAAACTTTGTTGTTGTCACGCATATACATTCCTTCATAGGCTGCGCCTCCACCCACCTGGTCAAGTACTTAGTCGCGGTGATGATGTATCGCGCACTTGTCTTCTTTGCTTGAGGTTGAATTGGACCCACAAAGTCAATCACCCATTTCTCGAATGGTTGTAATGTCATTTGTAGCATCAAAGGTAGTTCATCCCTCTGCAATGGCCTGCTAGTCCTTTGATATGTGTCACATGCCCTAAATATTCTTTCGCATCCTTATGCAGGGTTGGCCACCACAACCCAACACGTAGAACCTTTTGCACTGTTGCTTTCCCTACATAACGTCCTCCTATAGCTCCTCCATGAGCCTCCATGAGAATGCTGCTTGGTTTAAAGTTAGGTACATAATGTCGCAATATTTCGTCTAACCCCATTTTGTACAAGTGCCTTGCAATGATGGAGAAGTTTGCCATGCGCAACACTAACTCCTTCTTCTGCTAGCTTGTATACCCTTCTGGAGTAGTTCCCGTCATCATGAAATGTATGATATCTTCAAAGTGATTGTTCATGATGCACACTGTAAAGAGATGTGTGTTAGGCAACCCCTCCTCCAAATTAGTAGGTTCCTCTCCTATTTAAATGCATGACAAATGTTCAAGTCCCATGTTCAATCATCCTGGCTTCAGAATAACTTCAAGGTCGTATTCCTAGAACAACAACAACCATCTATAAATCTTCCCCCCCAACACAGGGTTATTGACCAGGTATTTCAATGCAGAATGATCTGTATACATCCTAAAATGTCCACCTAGAAAATAGTGCCTGAACTTTTGGAGCGCGTACACCATGGCTAGTCCTTTACGCTCTATGGTGGAATATTTCTTCTCAGCCTTGGACAACTTCCTGGTTGCGAATGATATAGGATGGTCCAATTCCCCCTCGCTAGCCTATGTCAATAGGGCCCCCAGTGCAATACATGAGGTGTCCATGTGCGCATGAAATTCCTTCTTCCAGTCTAGGAAGGCTAGGATTGGCATAGTGACCATTTTCTCTTTCAGCATGTCCAAGATCTTTTGGAAATCATCATTCCAACAGAATGTAGCATCCAATTTCAACAATTTCTCCATAGGCACAGTGATCTGGGCATAGCTCTTTATAAATTTCCTATAGTATTTGGTATGACCTAGAGTTGCGCATGGCTGTTTCACATTCCTTGGCACCTCCAAGTTGACTATCACCATGATCTTCGTGGGGTCTACCATCAATCCTTGTTTGCATACCATATGACCTAGCAGGATCAGGAAAGGGACACAAAATAGACACTTCTTCAGATTGAGCATGATCTAGTATCTCTGACATGTATCTAACATCAAGCACAGGCTTTCCACATGGCGCTTGACCAATCCAAACACTATCCAATCGTCAAAGTATACCTCTAGAAACTTATGAATTAATTCTTTGAATGCCACAATGACTACACGCGAAAAGATTGCTGGCGCATTCTTCAGGCCAAAAGGAATTATAGTGTACTGAAAATATCCCCATTTAGTCACAAAGGTTGTCTTGCTTCTATCCTCAGGCGCGATTTTGATCTGATGGTACCCATGGAACCCATCAATGAAAGAGTATGCTTATTAGCCGCCTACATTATCCAGGACCTCGTCAGTGAACGGGCTCGGGAAAGGATCGTGCACACAAGCGTCATTTGGCTTCCGGAGATCAACACATATCCTTTTCTTCTTTATATTTCTTTTCCTGAGCCACTATCGGGCTTACCTAATCAGATTCTTCCACTGGTTCAATAATTCCTACTATGAGCATCTTACCTAACTCAGCGCGGACCCTTTCCTTATACTTTGGATTAAGGCGGTAAGGTCTTTGTTTTACAGGTTTCACATCTAGTTTTAGGGTGATCTTCATGACACCCACGTCTCCTATTATCCCTTTTAAATCAGAAAACTTCATGGGGAACAAATCCTAATATTCACAGAGGAGCTCAGCGACCTTGTCTACTATCACATCATCCCAATAGTCCCCAATCTTTGTAAATTTTGGTTCCACCTCTGTGCCAATGTTGACCTGCCTAGTTTTCAACCCCGCAGTTATGTCTAGATCCTTTATCTGCGGACCTTCAACCTCATGGTGACCATCATCTTCTAGAATATTAATCTTTCTGGGATCCTTTTCTTCTTCTTCAACGGTCACATTATAGCATTCCAACGCGTGATTGAGTTGGGTAGTCCAATCAGGTTGAACTAGGTCCAAAGGATCTTGCGATATCGTAAAGATCACTGCTTTAACCTCATGTAGCATTGTGTCAATACAGTCAAACCCATCCTCAAAGCTTAATGTCATTATAAACCCCTAGTGCAAGATGTCCCATTCTTCAGTGCCATGGCAAAGCTCTGTTTCCAAGTAACAATTCATTGGTATGACATCCAGGGTATGACAAAACAAATGCACCCATTCAGGTTGGCGCTTCACTCCATAAGTCTTAGTCCATTTGGCTAGGTGATCACACGAATCATCCCTTCCATCATACTTGTATGTCATCCACAATTTTGGCTGCCCAAAATGTATTCTCATCATCCTCCTATAGTCACACCAATCACTGAAATTATCCTTGTGTGTACCCCACCATCTTGCGGTCGTAGCGCGCAATACCCAGTCCAAGGCCTGGAAGCGATGTTTCTCCGGCACTTCTCTCTCAAATGCATCCAAAAAGTGATCAACATCAGTTAGCCCATCATAGTGAGGTTGATCCCTTACTTCTGATGGCACGTAGCACAATGACTTGGTCATCATATTACAATGTAGCGTAGATACTTCATGTAGTTGGTTTTGATAGTGCTCTAATTTTGTCTAAATCTAACGTGCATTAGCTCTCTCCGTCCCATGCAATATGTCTATCCACTGCCAGATTTACCCAATCCTGGTCTCGCGCAGTTATCTTGTAAATCTGGTCTAGATCATCATCACTTTCATAATCATGGACTGGATCTGTGTAGTGTGGTCCTTCTACAGGATCCAGCAGCACCACTATGCAGAGAAACTTCTTCTTAAATATCATCTTTCGCTTCTTCAGGTTGATTACCCCATTCATGTCAATGGCCCAATCAATGCCAAGGAGCACAAGGTAGAGATTGCTATCATCCACAATCTCTATTACTTCAAAATCCACCAGTGCGCTCGCACCCTCGATGTCAATTGTTACCCCTTGCAACCTCCCCATCGAGATAATTTTCTGTTGATTCTCCATCCTTAACTAGATCAGAGACCACTGGAGTGCAGGTCTCCCCATTCTTTCCCATGTTTGATTTGGTAAAACATTCGCGTTGGACCCCAGATCCAGGATAACTTGGTCCATTTCGTATTCCCTTATTTGTGCGGTGAGTCTCATCTCATGCTCAGTCCTTGCCTTATTCTTTCCAAGCTTTCTGACTACGCGTGGTTCACTAGTAACACCATCCTTTCTAGTGCAATGATTGATTAGTTCCTACAAGCCCTTCACAACCTTCCTATCGCGGAGCAATTTCATGCAGGTCTCCAAGAATGTGGTAATCATGGATGGGTCCCTTTCTTCAACTGGTTTCTCCTAACTTCCTGAGGTAGAGGCCTTAGAAAAGCTTTTCTTTGCTTCCATAAATGTTTCTTTTTCATGCTCCAAATCAAACCCAATCTCCTTTTCGGGTGCTTTGCAAACCCATTCGCCTTCTGCAAGATGCTTTCCTTTATCCTCCCCAATCGTAGTTCCACTTCACAGTATAATGTTTCCCTTAGGATCTTCCTTATGAGGCTTAGCCCTCATCATCTGGATATTCTACATCGGATGTGAAGGTTGTGCCCCCTTTTTGTGAATCTTACCCAACAATATTAGGCAAGCCTCAATCACATGGTCAAATTGAGTATAGTAGCGGCATGACAATCATGTCGGATTCAGACAGTACCTCGTGTAGTGACTTGGGCCTCAACCATTGTAAAAAATCAGTTGTTCTCGGCCTCTACCAGGCCCTCCTCTACCTCGGCCTCGGCCGCGCCCTTGATACTCACCTCAGGTTCCCCTAACGCCTTGGTCTAGAGGCTGTGTTTCTTCCTGCACCCTGTATGTAGGTGTCCTGTCCATCGTTAATTCGTAACTATGGTAATTGCACTCATCATGACCTACTGATTGATAAAAATTGCAAAAGAGTTGTTGTGGTGTCTGTACAAATTTCTGCAGCAAATGGAAATTGTCGGCCTCATGTTTCCCAGCCACCTGGCATATAGTGCACCATAGCGTGGGCCTTGTACTTGGTCGTGCCGTAGCCTCTGGCCGTAGAGGCATTGGTCCCCCTACTACAACATAGTTCATGAAAAATGGGCAATGATCCTTGTCATGCCCCTAAACTTTGCATTTTAGGCACCAAACTTCTTCGCACACCTCTAGTTGAGTTGTTTTGTCATTCCTTAGACTTTGCATTTCGAGACAAAGGTTTTACAACTGCCCATGAATCTGTTGAACCCCCAGATTTGCATCCAACGTTGGTGTCTCATGCAGTCTCATCGTGATTCCAAAGATTCTACCTGGGTCCCAATATTTTGTTGTGATAACGCAACCCTTAGGTGGGGCAGGAGCGAGGCCACGAACCATTCGCGGTGCTGCCCATTAGTTAGGTTCATGTTGGCTTTACAGATCATACACTTCAATCTTTGATCCAAATCCTAGGGTGTCTCCCTCAGCTTCATCGTGATCTCCTTGAATCCCACAATCGACTGTGCTTGAGACTTAAGTTCTACTAAATTCTCTATTCAACGCAACCTGGATATCTGCCAATGTGGGCATTGGGTTATCAGTACTATAATTAATGTACCATGTTAGTGCACAGTCCTGTAAGGCACTGTCCAATGTGGCTTTCTTCATCTGGTCATCCGTGAGACCCTGAGCTTCCCATATAGCCTTCACAATGAACCAAAACTTGTCCAGATATTCATTTCCTACACCCTTGAATACAGGTAGCTTTACAAAGTTCCCCATGTTGAACAACGGTGGAGGTGGGGGTGGTGTGGGAGATGGGGTGAGAGGTGGGGTTGACGATGGAGGCCGTGTGTATGGATGGGATGAGGATGGACCCTTGTCTTATCAGCTGAACATCAATCAATGGAGAAGTCTACACTGCTCCTTCGTCGTCACTCAAAGGAGGCTTGAATAGTGGGCTATAATCAGGACCTTTTCTTCCTCCATCCCTGAAATAATTTCCACTTCGCGTAGCTCCAAACATCAAGGTAGCTGCATGACCCGTTTTTCACACAAGAGCATCTTAATCCAAGTTTCTAATGACTTCAAATACTTACCTCGTAGTCCTTTAAAGAAGCGATGCTCTGCTTCACTATAACTGACAGAGGTATCGACCGTAAACTTTGTCACAAATCCTCCTATGATGTGGTCGAGCCAATGGTGGACACAACACATGATCTTATCTTCAGAAGCTTCCAATCTCCTTACTAACTCTGGTATCCAAAAAATTGGATTATCAAGCCTCCACCTTCCTTGGTCGTTTGCCAACTTCATGATCCACTCGTATAATTCAATCGGCAAGGAACAGAAGAAGATTTCATGTATTTCTGTGTTCAGGTATCTGTTATGAAACTAGCTCAAGAAAAAAGATAGAAAAGATAGATCAACACCTTAAAATTCAGCCTCTTCGGGGGGGCAACCTCCTTTACATTACATAAATGAACAATTCTTGGATGATTCAAATGACAAAACCTCCTTTCTATATATAGGAGTCTAAGGATTCACAATATAATCCAACCGACCTAACAATAATAATATAAAGCGACAAAAATAACAATAGAGGGCTTCTATGGGGCACAATAATAACAATATGCGGACAATAGGGGCAAAACAATATTAATAAGGGGTACAACTACAATAGTAATGGGGTAATCACTAGTATTATAGGGACCCAACATGCCCCTCTCCTTCAAAAAAAGTGTTGTCCTAAACACTTGAGTAGTTCTAGATGCTTCTGTATAAAATTCTCATCCTCCCATGTGGAATATTGAGCAGATAAGTTCTTCCACTTGATAAGATACTCTGAAATTGATCGATTTCGTAGCTGTCAAGTTCTTATTTCTGTGACTGCTTCTGGTTCCAATATAATTTTTCCTTCCTCGTCAAGTTCTGGCAATATTGTTTGAATTGGGAGCTTATCGCCTATAACCTTCTTTAAACAGGAAACATGGAAAACTGGGTGTAATCGAGAAGCCGCAGGAAGCTCCAATTTGTATGCCATAGTACCAATCTTTTGCAACACCTTGTACAGACCATAATACTTTGGTGATAATTTATTATCCTTCTTAGCTTGCTTGAGGGACATTTTCTT